>JAUCMX010000006.1:12847742-13105242 GCA_033459395.1 Hemibagrus guttatus
GCAAACATTTGCAAACATACTTACTAAACGTCTGATAAATATGACAAAAACATGGTGATTAACATGTTTGCTGTGTACCTCTGTGGTTGGGGGTTTGATTCCTGCCTCTGCATTGTGTGTGTGGAGTATGTATGTTCTCCCCATGCTTTTTTATGGTTTCTTCTGTTCCTCAAAGGCTGACTGGAATCTGCCCTGAGTTCCCTGTGATTAATTCCAGGTTCCCTGCGACCCTGAAAATGGCTACAAAAAATGGATGGATGATAAATAAGGGCTAATGGCTGTATAAGCCTATTAACTGTGGTGGAATTTCTGAGAGAATTATTGATGAGGTGTTCAAATTTGGCCATATAGTGTATCTCAAAGGTCTTTGAGGAAAAGCCCTCACACTGCAGTGTGAAATTTATGGATGAACATTTAAGGGAACCTTCTTTGCCTCCCAAGAAGGCATGCACTCTATCTAATTTGAAAAAGTATGCTGAGGTTAGTTTAGCTAATTCCCTACATTTAACAGCAGCAAAGATAAAGATTTTGGTACTCTATCTATACCTTCACTTTATATGTGCTTTAATTATAATTTCTAAGTTATTTTTTCAGAATAATTTTGTATTGATTTACAGTGACCCTTATAGCATGCCAGCAAAACACACTAGATAGGCTAACAAATTCAGATATTTAACACAGTTCAATGTAATTTACTGTAATGTAATGTAATGTAAAATTTTCAAATAAATCTTGTCTATATAGCTACTTCTGTTTCATAATTTTCTGTTCAGGAGTCAAGCTTGTGGGCATTTCAAATGTTTGTAAATTGTAAGGCCCATTGTAGGGCTGTGTAATAAATGTAACTGACAAAGCATAGCTTTAGAAATATTTTATGTGTGTGTTTAATGTATTTTACCTTCACAGTTCTTAAACATTTTCTTTTTAAGTCACCACCTTTATGACTTGCACCCAGATTGTCTAAGTCATGCCCGGATTAGACTATACCCACAGTTAAAGCATGGTAGCTCAGACTGGAAAAGGCATGGTGCACTGGGATTTAAATATGGCTGGGCAATGTAGTGTCAGGGGTGGGTTTATAATGAAACCCTGGGGAGAGCAGGAGAAGAAAACCACCTCATGAAAGCAGAACAAACTATAAATGCTGAAATGAGATCAGCTATTAGGGACAGAAAAGATGGAGGAATGTGTCATCCAGCTCTCCAACTCTTTGCATCATTTATACATGTGAGTGTAGAGCTTTGAATGTTTTTGCTATTGGTGTCTAAGTAGTTTGCTACATATGCTAGTACAATAGCTACATATTTGACCTGAGCTTTCTAATGGAGCACAAGTGATTTCAATTAAACCTCTTTTCTCAGTCATTTCTAAAGACACACACTCCATCACACTAAGATCTACTGTGACTAATTACCATAATGAAACTCTAACGGAAGTTAAGAGAGGTCAGCAGAGCTGGCCTTTAGCTAATGAGAGCTGGGGAACCTGGGGACCAAGAGCAGGTGGAGATCAGCCACAGACACACAAACACACCACACGCACACACAGGGTTCTGCAGAGTTCAGCCCTAAGCACATGTATAATTCATATAGCTCTGTCTATAACTGTGATTGACAGGTCCCAGTACCACTAACCAGGCCCATACTCCTACACCCCATACACCTCATCATTTTTTTTTGTTAAATATCATTGTTAATAATCTATAGCGTAGAATACCATTTTAATTAAATAAAAACAGCTTCAGAATATTTGTCTTTGAACGGTTATTTAATTGCAAGCAGGGTACCTATCACAAGGAACTCACACAATATGACGGGAGTGTCTCATTGATTAAAATTTCCACTGTGTCATCTAGCTTCATCCATAAACACACAGGACTACAGAGGGAAATGTAGAGCCAAGAGGATTAGAAGGTTTGTGATGAGGTGTCATGTGTTTGTGTATGTTTTTTGTTATTAAAAAAGGACAGATGTATATGTGTGTGCACGCTAAGGGACATGCAGCTGGGACCACAGTAACTCTGTAAGGGACCACAGGCAAAATTTATATTTAGATGCAGCACCTCCTCTCATACACACACAGACATCAGCTGGACTTTGGGCTGAAACTATCCTTCAGCATTTAATATTTAATACACTGGCACTGCAACAGATCAAAAAGTTATATACATATACACACACACATATATATATATATATATATATATATATATATATATATATATATATATATATATATATTTTATATATATACAAAACTTAATAAATAATAAATTTATATAGAAACCATTTGATGATATTTGATACAAAAGTACAAGACCAAGTTTTTGTTTTGTTTTTTAGATGTATACAAGAGCCCAGTTACTAACTTCAAATCAGTTCAATTCAATTCAGTTCCCCAGCATAACCTTCCAAAACTCATTATTATGTATATGAGTATATGAGTATATGAAGCAGAAAATATTCTACATTAGTCAGCTGGTAATCAAGTGCTGAATGAAATACTTCCCCCTTTTTAATGCAAAGAGAAATACACAATTAAATGTATAAAAAGTACAATTAAAAGCATCATTTACATTGAACAACAAACCTTATCTCACATACTAAAAAAGAGCAATCATAAGACCCATAAACAGTGCTTTGTTAAGTATTTACAAACCAAAGACTATCAAGCATTATGAAAAAGCTATTTTCATTGAATCATGAAATTAAAGCACACAGAGAATTTCATCTAAATGTGTGATTTTTCTTATTTTCCTATATACTAAAACATGTACAAGAAACTTTTCAAATTTTGGAGAGGTCACACCTGACCCTGTGGTGGTAGTCACAGTTTTACAGGATCTCGTTTCACAGCCAAATCATTACACTTTTGTAGCCCTAAAGGGAAGAAAAATGCACCTCACTGACTAGTGGATGTGATTTACAACAGCTATGTAGCAGTATGGGAGGTGGTGAATTGTGGACCTTAATAATGATATGTCAAGATGATAAGAAACTATACACGCATGGATCATAGTATGAAGCCCCACACACACACACACACACACACACACACACACAGATCCAAGTGTGAAATACAGAGAGTGGTGCAAGCCTTGGGGCTTGACAGCTTTTGATGATGGATATTTCATAACTCCATAAAGGCCTATTATGTAAAAGACTCATGAATAGAGATGTGACGGGCAGTGAGGAAGCACGATGGAGGGATGAAGAGAGAAAGAAATGGAGGGAGAGTAGGTGAGAGGATGGCCAGTGATCTCTGTGCTGCTTCTGTCTTTCTGATTTACTCTCTCATAATTTAATCACCATGACGACTAACCGCAGGCTGGGCTGCATTAATGTCGACAATACAATTCAAAAGTCACACAAATCACATGTGTTAGGGATATAGTTCTACTGACCACACAGAATTTCATACTGAAATGGCATCACTGAGATGGCTGCTCCTCTGAATACTTATCTAAAAGTTTAAAGAAAGGGATGTGACCAGAGGACTGTATGACTGGCCAGCTCCAAACATTTAAAACTTTAAAGTTTGTACTGGAAGAAAATGAGAAACATTTTATTGGCCTAATGATTGCTCTCAAAAGTGATCAGCATCATGATCTTTACACTGTTACTGAATTTAAGTCATTGTTTCAATAAAATGGTGTTACATGTAAACTAAATCGGTGATAAACATAACAGTTATATATATACATATATATATATATATATATCTTCTTTCTTTCGGCTTTTCCCTTCAGGGGTCGCCGCAGCGAATCATCTCTCTCCACCTATCTCTATCTTCTGCATCCTCAACACTTGCACCCACTAGCTTCATATCCTCATTAATTACATCCATATACCTCCTCTTTGGCCTTCCTCTTTGCCTCCTGCCTGGCAGCTCCATGTCCAACATTCTCCTACCAATATACTCACTCTCCCTCTTCTGAACATGTCCAAACCATCTCAATCTGGCCTCCCTAACTTTGTCCCCCAAACGTCCAACATGAGCTGTCCCTCTGATGTACTCGTTCCTAATCCTGTCCAATCTTGTCACTCTCAAAGAGAACCTCAACATCTTCAGCTCTGCTACCTCTAGCTCTGACTCCTGTCTCTTCCTCAGTGACACTGTCTCTAAACCATACATCATGGCCGGTCTCACCACTGTCCTGTACACCTTCCCCTTGATTCTTGCTGATATTTTCCTATCACACAGAACTCCCGACACCTTTCTCCACCCATTCCAACCTGCCTGCACTCGCTTCTTTACCTCTTTCCCACACTCTCCATTACTCTGGACTGTTGACCCCAAGTACTTAAACTCCTGTACCTTCTTCACCTCTTCACCCTGTAACCTTACTGTTCCACTTCCCTCCCTTTCATTCACACACATGTACTCAATCTTACTACGACTGACTTTCATTCCTCTTCTCTCCAGCGCAAACCTCCACCTCTCCAGGTTTTCCTCCACCTGCTCCCTGCTCTCACTACAGATCACAATGTCATCTGCAAACATTATTGTCCAAGGAGACTCCTGTCTGACCTCCTCTGACAACTGGTCCATCACTATAGCAAACAGGAAGGGGCTCAGAGCCGATCCCTGATGCAGTCCCACCTCCACTTTGAACTCCTCTGTCTGACCTACAGCACACCTCACCACTGTCCTGCTCCTCTCATACATGTCCTGCACCACTCTGACATACTTCTCTGCTACTCCTGACTTCCTCATACAGTATATATATATTGGTGGCTATGCTGAATCTTCCTCTAGTAATGAATGACTGTGTGGATGTGTGTATCCATGGTACCCTTTGATGGCCTGGTGTCTACAGTATATACCAACCAGGTGCCCTGTATTCCCAGAGGAGACTCCGAATTCACCACAACTCTCACCGGAATAAAGTAGTTACTAAAGCTTAATTATTTCATTTAACAATTACTTCTGTTAAGTATATATGAGAATCAAATCACTTTTGACACCTTATAGCTATTTATGACAAAAGATGTAAGCTGTATAAACGGTTAAAATGAAAATGATGTTAACATCTTTGAATTTGGGTCATCATTACACTTTCATACAAACAGAAGAGAAAAGAAATCCTAACTCCTATTACATGCAGCCTCTTTGAGACTATAATTTCACATCCTTAAGTTACAAATTATTTGGTTTGCCCTTATATACATGAAGCTGTGAAATTTACCCATTTAGGACTAGATGTTTTTTGAACCAACTGGATAGTTGGAACTCAACTTGTTTTCAAATCAAAGCATCATTCCAATCAACTTCACTTATTTAAGAAGACCAAAATCAACTTAATAATGATTGCCATGCCCTCTACATAGTTTTAAGCAGTTTTGCATTTTGTAGCAACTTTCCTTATTTTTGAAGCCCATATGTCAGATAAATAAATAGAATTAGAAGTGGGGATGGATACATCATAAATGTAGCTTCATGTATGTACTGATATCAAACCAACCATTCTAACACTCAACCCATTAATTTCTTTTCTCATACTACAGAAAACTTCTAATGTTACCTCACAAATTTTGTCAAAAGCTTTTCATAATTCATCCATTATACTGTAATAGCAAATATAAAAAGTGCCTATAAAGGAAAAAATCCAGTGCAAGTACCCTTTGTACAAAGTGTTACAAAAATGACAAACAAATGGACATTTACTTTTGTCCTAACAAAGCGGGGGAAATGTTTTTGTGATTACTCAGCTCCAAAACTAAAACAAAAAGTGCAAATGCGGGAAATGGAAAAGTTGTGAAATGTTCAACAATATTTTGGTTATTTTGGCAGACAATAATACACTATTTGGAAAAAAATAATGCAAAATGTATCTTTTAGAATATATGCATGTTAGTAGTGTTTTTGTACCTTTATTTACCAATAATGAATGAAATGTACCTTCAAATTGTAATTAATTTACATCTTTGGACCTTTAAGGGCACATTTAAATAGCCTTTACTATTGAACAACACCAGAAAAATAGTCATGTGATTGGTGTAGAATGATAAGCACAGGGATATCCTGCACAATAAATGTACACATTCTGAGCTAGAGAATGTCGATCTGCAAGAAAGAAATGTCACCAGGTACAAAATAAAAACTGTTGCCCTTACAGCCACAGTAGTGTAAAGATCAGCAAAGTAAAATATCAGTAATTTCCCTTCTACTCAAGGTTTCATTTGCTAACAGGTCTGTAGCTAAATCAACTGACTGCATAACTGATGGAAAATTATATGCTGTTCCATAATGTGTGTATGTGTGTGTGTGTTTGTGTATGTGTATGTGAGAGAAAGAGAGAGAGAGAGAGAGAGAGAGAGAGAGAGAGAGAGAGAGAGAGAGTATTATAGAGGTTAATAGAGTAACAGAGGAAAACTGTAAGGGCAAAAGTCACCATTTTATTTAATAAATGACATTATTACCAACAGTTTGGTTTAATTAAGTTTGAATCACTTAGGAATCAGGTACATGTCACATTTGGGATAGACATTACAAATAATAACTAGATTGGCACCGTTGTTGGACTAGATGATTTATTCGTTGTTAACATAGATCAGTTCTAAACCTGTTTTGGTGTGGATCTGTAAAATGGATGAGTTCTGATATTGGGCAGTTGAATTGTGCAGAAGTACAACACACTATATTTGACCCTAATCTGGTGCAGTGTACATATGATGCCTGGGGACTGACTGAGGAAGAAGAGATAACAGAAGGCTGCCCCCAGCTTTGGAAGACTGGATGCCTGTAGATCTGACTATAAGTTCCATCACAAGCTGGTAAGCAGAGAGCTCCATATTGTGTACAATGACTAAAGTATGGATGTAGGTTTCTCTTATGGCAATGCCTCATCCTCAATAAATAATTAATCAATCATATAACTTGTAAATGTATCTTAAGCCTATTAAGACCAGATTATGTTTGTACGTCCTTTTCAATGCTTTTCTTTTATTGTATTCTATAAGATCTAAATGGCAAAATGTTTCACTTTCGAAACTATGAAGAAATTTTAAAACACATGAAAATGTGTTAAATGTTTCTATCACACACACACACACACACACACACACACACACACACACACACACACACACACACACACACACACACGCACATACACAAACACACACACACATTTATTAAATAAAATGGTGACTTTTGTAGGAGTATAGTTTTTCTCTGTTATCTAACCTCTATAATACTCTTAACTAATACTGGTAATATATAATGGTAAAAAAAAACAGTGTGTCTAATATTGCAGAACATTTCAACATCCAGGAGCAAGGAGCAAGTCCTGAGTATGACTGATATTTGGAGCAATTATGTTGATGAACAGTATCGAGCAGCTTTTTGGATCATTTAAAGTGTTGCCTTTGACATCCTGATGTCCAGCAGTGAGATAATGATGATATAAAGTAACAGAGACAGTTATGACTTATGTAATGGACAAACTGTAATCACTGGCAGTTCTAACAGATGATGCTCATGGGAAGTGATAAATGTGTTTATAAGGGATGAAAAATGTGTGCAAAAAACAGAACACAAACATGGCTGTACACCTGCTGTCTAATATCACTCTATCCCAGTGACTAGACCTCTTGAATATGTGTACATGTATATGCATATACAGGATGTATACTTGTCTGTTTTCCTTTTAAATTAAATTTTTAATTTTATTTTTGGTGAAGCTGTGCCCATTGTAGTCTTGATTTCCTGTTCTTGGCTTACAGGAGTGGAAGCCGATGTGGTTTTCTGCTGCTGGAACCAAACCGCCTCAAGTTTTAAGGTATTGTGTAATGAGATGCTTTTCTGCTCACTATGGTTGTAAAGCAAGTTTAAATATACAAATAGAGTTATTGCTGATACATAAGTAAATAAGTAAATAAGTCATACTTATTTGTAAGTGCTTAGTTCTTTGAAAGAGAATGTGCTGCTTGGAAAGCTAGGGGAAATACATTCATTCATTTACCCCCCCCCCCCCACACACACACCCCCACACACACACACACACACTATCTATCTGTCTCACACACACACACAAAGGTGGAAGTGTGGATTCGTCTGAATTCAATACTTCTGGGAAGTTACTTTTTTTACTGTGTTAAAGCCTGTAAATCTCAGGGATTTGGAGACAAATGGGCAATAATAGACACAAGCATATACATCAAACTCAAATCAAAAGAGAACACATGAAATAAAATGGTGGGTATTACATCATATTATAGACTAATGGACTGTATTTTCAGGGTGTTCACTAAGCTTTTGATATATTAAATTGAATAATTGATTTTTGTACTATTGACCAACATTTGTATTGAGAAAGAAATAATCCATAGCTGCAAGGAAAAATATATACTTGTGATATTAATCTAATAATAATGGCTTAGGTTTAAAGCAAAATCATAAAGGCCAACTTTATGCAACTGTCTGTCAGGTTTTTTTTTAGTCAGTGGGGGGGTCAGAGGTCAATCTCTCTGCTGAGGAGAATGATCCATGATTGGTAGCCAAGTTGGTACTGAGCCAAGGCTTGCAGTGCCGAAAGCCTGACAGCTGGACCAGGCAAAAACTAGCAGCACACAAACAAACACACACTTGCACTTTCACACTTTTACAAAGACATTCATAAAGGCTGAGATGTTGTTTCCCAATTATCCTTTACTTATTTACTGAGATGTACATCAAAAACATTATTTGGTGATGTCAATTTTATACCACAAATAGAGAGCATATGTATGCTCACCATGATTCATGACTCTGAGTCATGTATATGGGGACGACATTTAGTACATACAAAGAAACCAGTTATACAAAACATTATTTATTGAAATGCCTAAATAAATATTAACAGTGCAGTGTATAAATTGTGCTACAGGACAAATACATCATATAGGACTAGCAATTCAGACATACCTATACTTATAATTCACACATTGCCCTCATAAACTTGATTTGACATAAAGTTTAAATACATGTTTGATACACACAACACAAACAGGCAACACAGCAAAAAGCCCTGTGCTGTATGAAAACCCAATTCGTTAATTCAAATCTTCCTCACTGCAGGGTACAGAAGGTGTGTCTTTGTATTCTTATATGAGAATATGAAAGGGTTTATGAGTCCAGCACTGAACAGGTATGCCTTGATGTCAATCAGTGAAAAGCTTGCATTTGAGTCCATATGTGGAAGGATAGTGTGCATAACATTTCTGAGAGAATCTTAAAGACAGGCTCATAATCTTCACAGCTAACACTAGCTGGCATGCAGTAGTAATTTTGTGGCACAACAGAACAGCTGGAGGCAAAGTAATTTTACATTACTCTAAGAATGTTTTTTTGTTTGTTTGTTTTGGTTTTTTATTTTTCTTTCCAAAAAAACTGTTTCTCTAGGTCTGACAGTTCTGTCATGGTAGTTGCTAGGTGATATCATGACTAAGGGAGCATCTAACTAATTAACATAAAAATAGCTATCAATCTAATACTAGAACTAAATTGACAGTACATCTTTGTGTGTAATCATAAAACAGATTTTGAATGGTGATGCCTACTAGGAAAACATCTTTAACACATATATTTAAGTTCATATATGCAGAATATGATAATAGCATGATATTTTATTTTTTACTTTCTTGTTTGTTTTTTTGTTTTTTTCCCCTGTGGTTTTCAGGTCAGTGACACATGAACTATGTCACATTGGATCTTTTATGTTTGTTTCCATATGAAATGAACTGAAATGATTGCTTTAATAAGCTAATTTTATCATATTTCTTTGCTAGAAATTTTTGACTTTACAAAATTAATTTACAATGCATTTAGGATGGATTTTTAACAATATAGGAGGTAAAATAATAACTAGGGATAGGCTTAGGGGTTAGGATCCACATTTTACAGGACTACAAATGCATCTTTGCACTCTGTTTAAAAAACAAACAAACAAAAAACAGTACAATATGCCATGACTGTTTTAATGAATTAATATATACAGCCAGATATATGCTGTATATATTACTTACAGTGTTCTCAAAGACACACCCTCTATCCGCTTTCTTCAGACAGACTCTCTGTACTCTTCCATGGTTTACTTGTGCCCATATGGATTTACACAAACACTGTAGGTGTTAAGTTGCATTGGGGATTTTGCTGTGTGTGAAAAAAAGCTCAATTCAAACATTAATTTCTCAATGGTTTTGTATACTTTATGGTCCAGGCAGTAAGTAAAATAGCATACTCCCACAGATACACAGAAATGAAGCGCTAGACTGGACAGGGCTTCAACCTGTGTTAATGTCAACTTGGTAAATGACTATTCACTTCAGTGTCTGTTCTTGTGCTCCAGCTCAATCCGGGTACAGTATGAAGCCAGAAAAAGTGCTGTATTTGTTGTTGTTTCCACCATGTGCCTTCCCGCCATCCAATTTCACATATATCTCGTCCCCTGAGTCCAAATGCAGCACCACACTGTTGCTTGCGTAGTCATAGTTCTGGTCTGCATCCTGGGCGATGGCACTCGCCCGAACCTGTTCACCAACAAAATGCCAAATGAGAGATGGAACATGTGGATATGGGATATGAGTGTGTTTGTGTGTGTAGTATAGACAGTGCATAGTACAAGAATATTGTAGAAATAAATAGTAGAAGATGCACTTATATGCTTTATATACAGTATGTGGAATAATTGGATATGGATACAGAATTAAGCTGTAGGCCTAGTTACTAAATTGTTAAAGGGTCACATTCTGTGTCCAGTTGCTTGTCAACAAATCTAAATTCCAAATGATTGTAGTTGTAAAATCTTTGAAGATTTTAGGCTAGGTTTTGAGTCTATGTTTCTGTTTTGATGATAACACTGAATATGTTAGCTTATATGTCTTAAAAAAGAGGACAAAAGACATTAAATAATTTTAGAAATGTACTTAAATACCTACAGAAATAGTTGACGTTCAGTAAATACTAATAATTCCATTCCATTGTCTGTACTTGTAATTATTGTGCTATTATGCCTATGCTGTTTAATTAGCTTATGTTTCTTCCATTTGATGCATCTTTTGGACAGTTCTGATTAAATCAGTTTAGCCCGTGTCGGTTGATGTTTCTGTATATACCTATATGTCTGTCATAGATCTAAAGCATGAGAATGACTTCTCCCAAATTACTTGCCTGAACGCAAATGTATATGATGTTAAAATGAAGCTTTATCAGAAAGTAATGTACCTGTCCGTTTTTGCAGAGGTCTGCCCACATGCTGGTTCCGTCTCCACCGCGCATCAGTACATGATAAGTGAAGAAGTAAATTCCAGACACCTGGCATGTGAACTTGCCAGTGGAAGGGTCGTAGTGGTTGCCCAAGTTAGTTACCACATCATCGAAACGGAGCACCTCGTAACCCTCATGTGGGTTTTTAAGCCCGACATAGAAGGCAATCTTGACACTGCCAAATGCCGAACCATGTTCTCCGGTTTCAGTCCGAGCTGTTCCCTGTGGACCTCCCGTAAAGCCGATTTTCCCGACATCTCCACGCTCCCCGGGCGGCCCTCTAGGTCCGGGGGGACCAGGTTCACCTGGAGGACCTCTCGGTCCAGGTTTCCCCGGGCGGCCAGGTTCTCCTTTGTTCCCCCGGGAGAAGGACGGAGGAGGCGGCGGCGGGATGGCGCCGAGGTCCTGCATGACTTCCAGCGCCGTGGCGCTTGCTTTCGGGCTGTACGGGTCACAGATCATGCGACAAGTGCCCATCATCTCGTAGTGCGCGGAGATGGTGGAGCTCTGGACCAGCAAGGGAATCGCGACAAGTAGCACCACCACCATGACGACCAAACCCAGCGCCGCGCCGACCAGCCGATTCCTCTGCAGCACCCGGCAAGATCGCGTTAAAACGCTGTCCTGGTTTTTGGGGGCAATGGTGGACCGCTGCTGCTGTGCAGACAAAGTGCGACAGGGAAAGAAGATAAAAAAAAGAGGAGTAACAGGTAGAGGAGGTATCACTCTTGCCTGTACTGTAAAAAGTGCATGGATGTGTCGTAACCTTTAGCTTAGTTGACCGGAGGCGGATTTGCGCGGTGCCACTCTCGTTTATACTTCACAGAGTTGACAGAGAAACTCTCCGCGCTGGCACGGCTGTAATGCGCGCTGCGAGCTCCAGACCGAGCAGAGGAGAGACCAAAGACGCGCTGACGTAACTAACGCAGGGCAAATTGCCCGCTGCAGTTAGGATTAGTGGCTCGGTGATCTTATTTACGATCCAAACGTATGAATAACAATCGTCACTTGTTCCGGAGATTACAGAGATCAAGGGGAATTAAGGACACGCCCGGGTGCTTATTTGGACGCAGACAGTAATCCTAAATCTGCCCCTTCATCTCGACTTTGTCTAATTCTTTGGCACCCCGAGGCCAAGTTTAACGCTGTTAAGCCTCGTCAGCTCATCTGCTTGATACCCCGAGGATCTGCGTAAAAATCTGCAAATTCATGTTCATACTGAGCACAAGCTGGAGGTGTTCTTTCTGAACCTCCACATCCAACCATTAGATCAGGCATAAGTGACGACGAAAAGCATGCTAGCCTCAACATAAGATTGATGAAGAATAATTTGAACTTGGATTTTAGAGAGTGAATTAATTGGAGGACTGGTCTTCTTGGTGGTGGTGTAACTAGTCTGGGTTGGGTTTGGGTAAGGAGCCTTAAGCCACTCACACCTGTGTTTTTTTCTTATAAGCATAGGAGAACAGACACATAGTATAGATAGACAGACAGACAGACAGACAGACTGATAGATAAATAGATAGATAGATAGATAGATAGATAGATAGATAGATAGATAGATAGATAGATAGATAGATAGATAGATAGATAGATAGATAGATAGATAGATGTAAGTTTGTCACCCATATATATAGAGAGAGATTATCATGCAAGAAAATTCTCCCCATCTCTCATCAAATTTTAAGCATGATCATTATTATTCAACCCCTCTGTGCCTGTGCCTGATCCTAGGTTTAGTCACTGCACTGTTAATGCAGCTGTAATGGTGAAACTGAATCTGTTTTGATATTTGTTTTGGCTACTGGGCTATGAAGCTGTGCCATTGTCTAACATAATGGACACAGACATAAAGTCGTCTATTATTACAACTACAACATGTTCACTCTTTCACAAAACATGTGATTGCGTAAGTATTCACCACTTTAAACATTTCACATTTTGTAGTGTCACAAGCAAAATCTCAGATGAATGTAATCATTCATTCATTCATTGTCTACCGCTTACCCGATCTATTCTCAGGTCACGGGGAGCCTGTGCCAATCTCAGGCGTCATTGGGCATCAAGGCAGGATACACACTGGATGGAGCGCCAACCCATCACAGGGCAAACACACACACACTCTCATTCACTCACGCAATCACACACTACAGACAATTTAGAGATGCCAATCAACCTACAATGCATGTCTTTGGACCGGGGGAGGAAACTGGAGTATCCAGAGAAAACCCCCAAGGCATGGGGAGAACATGCAAACTCCACACACACATGGCGGAGGCAGGAATCAAACTCCCAACCCTGGAGGTGTGAGGCAAACATGCTAACCACCAAGCCACCGTGCCATGATATGAATCAGTTTAGCAAAATTATTTACAAATAAAAAACAAGAGGCATTGGTGGCTCAGTGGTAGGTTTCTCGCCTATCATGCGAAAGGCCCGGGTTCGATTCCAGCCAATGCCTCAACCCCAGCCACTGGATGCAGTGCCGGTCCCAAGCCTGGAAAAAAATGGGAGGGTTGCGGCAGGAAGGGCATCTGGCGTAAAACCTGTGCCAAGTTGTTGTGCGGACCAGTCGGTCCGCTGTGGCGACCCCGAACAGGGAGCAGCTGAAAGCATTTACAAATAAAAAACACAAAAGTTGTGATTGTGTACATATTGAATCCTATTGCAGGGAAACCCCTGAATTAGTTTTAGTGCAGTCAGCCATCAAGAAGTAACATGATAAGTGGAATGTGTTTAATTAAAGTATCACCCGAACATAAATACATCTATTCCTGAAAGACCACAGAGTATGTTAGAGAATATTCCTAAACAAACATCATGGAGACTTAGGAGCTATCAAAACAAGTCCAGGATAAGGTTTTGGAAAACTATCAGGGTTTAGTTATAACAACTCTGTTTTTTTAGATGATTCTTTGAATCAATGATTCTAGAGACATTTAAATCCAGGCTGAAGACACCCCCTCTGCTTAATCCCCAGTTATCTTCTCTATTTTATTCATTTATTTATTACTTCTCTCTAGGTATGTTTATTTTATCATAACCACATTGTTTTATTTTCTATCATTTATTATTATTAATATCTTTTGACTTTTTAGATACTTCTGTTGAACACACTGGTCAATGCTAATTGTTTTTAAATGTGCAATATATAAATATGACTTGACTTGACCTGACTAATGCCTTCCTTATTCGGTCACTGATATTTGGTGACACCGACGAGGAGCCCGTGCCTATCTCAGGCGTCATTGGGCATCAAGGCAGGATACACCCTGGACGGAGTGCCAACCCATCACAGGGCACACACACACACACACACTCTCATTCACTCACACAGTACAGACAATTTAGAGATGCCAATCAACCTACAATGCATGTCTTTGGACCGGGGGAGGAAACCGGAGTACCCGGAGGAAACCCCCGAGGCACAAGGAGAACATGCAAACTCCACACACACACATGACGGAGGCAGGAATCGAACACCCAGCCCTGGAGGTGTGAGGCAAACGTGCTAATCACCAAGCCACCATGCCCCATAATCTTTCAATTTTAGTAAAAAATGTAATAGTGCTCTGTGGGATAGTTGAAAAATTAGGATATTTTTAGGCTGTGATTGACACTGACACTCATGAAGTCATTGAGGACAATCTGACATTGAAGACACACTGTGCATGAAAAACCTGGAGCTTTTGTCTCCACCTGTACACCTAAAAGGTGGACCAACAAGATAGATGGTTTTTATACAGAACACGCTCTTATGATGATGATGAGAAGGAGGAGGAAGAGGAAAATGAGGATGCCATTCACACCAGCACCACACTTATCACCAGAATAAGGGTTGAATGCCAAACATCATTTTGGACTGTGGTGCCCTTTGCTATCTACTACTACTACAAATATGAGTGAACATACAGAACACTGCTTGACAGCTAAATTTTGCTGTTTTTTTAGGGAATGTTCTCCGGGTGGAATGGAAAGACAGATTTGTTTGTCCTTGACACAAAATTACTAAGAATCTTGCAGATATGAGCAGTCATAACAGTCTTCCCTTTTTCTATCAAACGCATTCACACATATATGCAGTTTCTGCAGATACTGCTCTTACAGTTAGGGTAGGACATCAGACAGACAAGGGCATACATGCGCTTTCTCTCCCTCTGTGACCCTTTTTCACATGCAGGCATACACGCATACGCACACACATTGCATCATACTGTGACAATAATATGTGTGTGTGTGTGCGTGTGTGCGTGTGTGTGTGTGTGTGTGTGTGTGTGTGTGTGTGTGTGTGTGTGTGTGTGTGTGTGTGTGTGTAAATGTCAGTTTGCCGTTGGCAGTACATAGTCCTACTCGACTTTTGCATATATTAACACTCCTGGAGGTCAAGCAAGTTAAGAAGTTTCATATAAGAAATTAACGAATGATGTTTCATGCAAATAATCATGAAACTAATTGGTTGAGAGCCAGATTTGGTGCATTTTGGTGGCCATGATTACTGCTCATTTAAAATGAGGCCATTTGCCTAAATAACAAATCCAGTAAATTCTTCTCATATGATTAATGATGATCCTATGATGGAAAATACTTGTTTAAATGTTTAAGGTCAAGTCAATATGTAGCGTTAAGATGAAACATTTCTCAAAATGTCTGCTAGACCAGCACTACTTTTTAACACACCTTTTTAAGCAGTCCATAATAAAAATATATATGCGAGCAGTTTTCATCATCAGGACTAGCCCTAAGTAAAAACTATCACCCTGTTACACACACACACACACACACACACACACAAAACACACACACACACACACACACACACACACACACACACACACACACACACACCTACCTAAAGTGAAACAGTTTTAGCAGTATGAACTTTAAATCAGTTTAAATGTTAATTCATCATTCTGGTACTTGGGGAACTTGCTATAAAGTCTGTAAAAGCTGCAATGGCATTTTCATCCTTCAATAAGACAAAGCACACAGTAGAAGTTGCTCAAAGGTCTGTATTAAGAAAATCAGCAGTACAGTGGTACAACATCGATTTTTAACACTTTATACGAAGGCATATGCTCATTAAAAATCTGTTTAAGCCCTGCTATTTAGTCCATAATTTAGGGAAAGCTGAATGTCGATCTGTTTAGTGATGATACCATCATAGCTTGAATGTGGTTATATATGTCTGTGCATACTATCATTGTCTTGAGGCAGCATGATGCTTGTCTGCTTTTCAAAACACACCAGATAACTTTGCCTTTGAACTGCATGCAGGAGTGTGGGAGTGTTGTAATGCTTAGCATATAAACAATATATCCACCCTAACCTTACCGTTAACATTTTTATTTTTTTGTTATTTTATGGATTTACAAGTTTGAGAATATATAGATTAGCTCTTACTGCTCCTTACTCCAGCTACCAAATGGGCACAAAAATCTATTCAAAACATGCTAATTGATATGCCAAGTAACAGAGAGAATTGGAACTACTCAGAATTGCATAAACTACCAGAATACAGATGATAGGTTTTCCTTGTGGTCCAGCGGCAGGATCCCATGCCCACACACGCCCAGGTTCTATTCCCAGGCAGAGAACCAACCCAGCAACTGAGGAGTTAATTCTCAGTGCTGGTCTGAAGCCTGGATAAAAATGGGAGAGCTGCATCAGGAAAGGCATAAAACCTATGCCAAAATTAAATATGCGGACTGGATGATCCACTGTTTCAACCTCAAACAGGGAGCAGCCGAAGGACGACAACAACAACCAGAATACATATAATGCATGAATGATGTTCTCCCTAATTTGAATGATGATTTTACTGATTTCACTTTAATGGCACCCAAATTTTACATATGGCTTAATTGGCCTATTTATTCTTATTTGCCTGAACTACATACCAGTGTAATTAACATGTAACCATGTTCACTAAAGCAGATCTGAAAACACGTTTTACATTTTCAAACAAATCATTAAAATGTAACTTTCTGACCAGTCACTGGTCTGGTAAATTCCTATAAAGACTCAGAACTGTGATTGGTCATAGTTTTGTGATCCTCTGTGATTGGTTCGATTATGTTACATAACAGGACTATATTACTGGTTAACTCTGTACTCAACCACATTTTAAAGGCATCACAAGATAGCTCAAGAACTTTGCCATTTCAATATGAAGATGAAGGGTACAGTTGCTGTGCTGCTTGTCATGGGTCTCTATGGACTGACTTACTGTGTCGTTAGGCAACATATCTATGTAAGCCAATTACTGACTTGGCCTGAAGCTCAACAGTACTGCAGACAAAGATATGATGATTTGTCAACTGTAACAACCATGGAGGAGATCATCTCTCTTCCAGTTACTGTGCCTCCTCCTTGTCCTAAAAACACAGACTACTATGAGGATTGTCAGATGTGGAAGTGGATTGGACTATATATAGACAGTAATAATCTGACAAAGTGGTCAGGAGGGAACTATGAACCATTTTTTTCACCTGCTATTCAGACAACAAAATATGCTACAGGAAAGTGTGGTATAGTGTGGAATGCTTTATCAGTATGCATCCCTGTCCCATGCACATGGAATTTCAGCTTTTACTGCATGAAGAAGTTTGATGTGATTCTAGTGGAACAGACAATGACATGGGAAGAGGCGCTCGTCTACTGCAGGAGTAAATACATTGACTTGGTTCATCTGACATCAGAATTTTGGATGAAAGAAGCTGTAAAAGTAGGTTGGGCAGCACAAACGCCATATGTGTGGACTGGACTGCGCTTTCTCAGTGGACAATGGTTTTGGACTACTCATAATGCCCTAAAGTACTGGGCCTGGTCTACTGAGAGTGAACCCCATTGCCCTGCCAGAAACCTGCGCTGTGGGGCTTTAGCACAAAAAAAAGGGATTTGGCAAATGAGAGACTGTGAGGAGAAGCTGAACTTTCTCTGCTTCCGTAAATCGCAGCAATAACCTCAGAAACCATAAAAGCATCTTTAGCAATGGGAATGATACCAACATCAACTTCCTACTTCCTACCTTCTACTATCATCATCATCTTGAAAAAAAGTACAGTCCCATATATTATGTATTCCATTCAACATTATTCATCTCTGTGTAATTCCAAATATGAATGTACTACTGTACGTCATATCACATCAAGACAAATCATTTTGCAATGTTCAAATATACAGCATAATAATGAACTTCAACATTGCCAGAGCTAATGCCAGCTCAACATCTCAAGATAAGAACACTGTAAGCTGTTAAGAAAATATTGTTTTGCACCAGATTGTTTGTTTCAGATTGTTTTTTATATTTATTCCTCTATCTATCTATCTATCTATCTATCTATCTATCTATCTATCTATCTATCTATCTATCTATCTATCTATCTATCTATCTATCTAATATGTATTCTAGTTTTTATATATAATATTTACTTTTGATATTTCTGTACAATTTATATATAAATTTAACTGATACAACTTTCTAGCTCTTGATCTTTCAATCATAATAGAATAAAATTGTGTGAAGTTATTTCTGTTAAACTAAAATATCTAGAAATAATAAGTAATTACTTGACTTCTGGTGAACATATTCTTGCTGTTGACTGTGGTTGGCACATGTAAACTAACATTCTGAAACCTGTGACTTTATCTGTAACACTTATAACATACTGCCTCAATACATTAATAAATGACCAAATAAATAAATCATTTGTTTTTCAGAGTTTGATGATGATGAAATATTTTAAACCAGGGCTTCTCTGACATTCTGCAGCTATGTTACTACTACACTGATTTATTTACTGATTATAATCTAACTATTAAAAAATTCATTCATTCATTGTCTACAGCTTATCTGATCTATTCTCGGGTCACGAGGAGCCTGTGCCTATCTCAGGTGTCATCGGACATCAAGGCAGGATACACGCTGGACGGAGTGCCAACCCATCGCAGGGCACACACACACTCTCATTCACTCACGCAATCACACACTACGGACAATTTAGAGATGCCAACCTACAATGCAAGTCTTTGGACCAGGGGAGGAAACCGGAGTACCCAGAGGAAACCCCCGAGGCATGGGGAGAACATGCAAACTCCACACACACACACACACACACACACACACACACACACACACACACACACACACACACACACACACACACGCAATCACACACTATCGGCAATTTAGAGACTCCAATCAGCCTAGAAGCATGTCTTGGGACTGTGGGAGGAAACCGGAGCACCCGGAGGAAACCCAACAAGCATAGGGAGAACATGCAAACTCCACACACACAGTGTTACATTTAATAAATATAAAATGTTACTTAATATTTAGTTAGAATTTTGCATAAAGTACTGTATTAAAGATCCTGAGCTCCTCTGGTTATTGTCTTTGTTTGAGTTTTACTCAAATCAAATAATTGTACAGTTACATTTCCAAGAAAAAATTTACTTTTTGCTCCTTTACATTTGAAGTACTAGTTACATTTCATGAAGATTTTTTTTTGTCTCATTCAAACACTGCATATACTTTATCTAGCAAATAAGTAGGCTCAGATTAGCATCTAATTATTTCAGTTTAGCATCGAATCAAGTTCATCAGTGTAGAAAAAAGATATCAGGAACCGTGTTAATATCGCCACAGGCCATGATGCTAAACATTGTAATGAACATAGTAGTGATCTGTGCACATTTGACTATAGATAAGCTGCAGGAATGCAGTGTTTAAGAATTTGAATTTTTATGGCCCCTGGTTCCATCTCATTTAAAATGGCATGTTGAGGTAAGCTTACCTAATTTGCTATCATTAACTAGCTATTTAATTTTTAATTAACCTGGTTTCATTGCTAATGTAAGGTTAGATTAGCATTTATTCTAATAACTAACATAAACTGGCCTGGACACTTTCACTTTTAATTAAACAAGATTTTAACATTTTATCTATACATTTATTTAAGTTTTTCATTTACTCAGGACCTTTTCCACACCTGCTGGGTTCACATCCAGCAGGTATTCCTGCATTTTATTTGAATACACCTGCCTGACTTTGGATAGAAAGCAAATTGAGTTTTTTTTCTAAATCCTATGCCTTATTTGCTGGCCATTGTGCCTGTTTACTGACCCATAATTACACTGCCCAGGGAAAACGTCATTGGAAGCAAGTGTTAGCAATGTTATTACATGTTTACAATCCTGTCAGTCAACATTATATTTAATATTAATTTAACAAAAGTTCACAAAAATGATTGCATGATAAGACTGAATACACACCAATTTATTTTATAATAAATTCCAAAGTGATGTGAAGTGACCTTGACTGTGCAAAAGCGCACAAAGACAGTGTTACCATCTCACCATCAAAGACAGTGTTACCATCTCACAGTTCCAGGGTTACCTGTTTCAATCCTACAAATTCTATTTATAGTCTGACTTCCAGTTACTGTGTGTTAGTGTGTTCTGTGTGAGCATGTTCTCCCCTTGTCTGTATGCATTTCTGTAACTATTATTATTATTATTATTATTATTATTATTATTGTTGTTGTTGCTTTTACTGGCAATATTAATGTTTCCCTTTTTAATGAAAATGTCCCACTAAATTTCTGTACTGATGCATAGCCCAAAACACCAAATATCTTGTTGGATGTGAATAATACAGTTTGTTCATATTATGATAAAATAATAATTGTTTTTCTCCACTCCAGCATTTTTAACTTACAAAATACATTCAATATCAGTCCAACTGGAATCACAATCAGTCTGCCATCATTGTGTATACTGGGGTTTCTCAACCACTGAGCTAGGGACTACAAATGGGATGCCAATGCCCTCTAGTGAACTGTAGCGCTAGTCAATAGACTAAACTCGGCCAGTGATAGCACCTCATGCCATCCAAATATCAGTGGAAAAAGATTTCATAAAAACAATTAAATTATTAAGATTTTTAAAACATAAACTGCATAAATATTAACAATCAATTCAAGTTCAAATTCAGTGATTGACATAGGAAAGATACAACTGATACAGATGAGGAAAAATTCTGGGTAAATAAAAAATGACAGAATATAGACCTGGTGGATGATGATAAATAAAACATTCAGATACTGTGTAGTGAAACCTTTATAGGTCAGTAGTAGTATTTTATAATGAAGCATTTAGTGCAGTGTCAAAAAAACTGGAACATTCTGATTCCACACATAGCAATATATCAGATTATCTCTCATGCAGCTACACCAACATGCCTATAATACTGAAGTGGGTGGGGAGCAATATAATTTATTACAAATAAAAAAGTAAATACTTGTCATTATAAGTTTTAGTCATCTTGTCAGTAGGTGAGTTTCTGACCCAGAGGTTATTTGCTCTATTTTGCCCCCCAAGAGAATAACAGAGACTAGCTCTTAAGACCTCCTTATGCCTCAGTGGTCACTCATACTTCCTGCACTTTATTAAATTAGATGGATGGAGGTTCTTCCAGACTTATAACTACTTTGCAACAATTCCTTTTGTTCAAAAGTCTACACAAAAAATGCATATGTAATACTTGATATACTAATAATAATAATAATACTCTAATACCAATACTCTTTTGATACTATTATGATAGCCACATGCCTGCTGTTGATGCTGGAGTCACACCACTGCTTAAAATTAAGATACTGCATTGTATGTTAACTTTGCAGACTGGATTGAGGATGAGCCTGTAGGTCATTCCTTTCTGAACCCAGTATGTGCCTTATGCTGTTATTTAGACCTGCCGGAAACCAATGTCAGTACATCACTGGGTGTAGCCTGAGGGAGAAGTGACATTTATGTCAGTCTAATGGAGGAGTACTGTGTGCACATGCGATCACTGGTGGACTCAGTGAAGCTCGGTGATGAGGACAGACCACTGGCTAAAAAGAAAAAAGAACAAGAACAATGGTTTCAACGGCTATAATTCTTTTGCATGGCATGCATATTATTTGTCTGTACATATGTGTTCTTAAATGCAAACCAAGCATTACTGATTTTTCCATTTGCATTTCCTTGACATTACAATTAATAATAGAAAATATCATTTGAAGAGCAATAATATCTCAAGCAAGGTTATGAAACAGTGATTACGAAACAGTGAACACTGCTTTGTCTTGGATGTGATTTGTAGAGTTTGTTTCTAGCACTGTGGTTATGCTTTTGTGAAAAAAATGACAAGACAGGAGGCAAAAACATCAAGCTGTACTGTAACTCACCTCTCATAAGACTGTACATGTTCAGGTAGTTGCTTCCTGAATCTAATATGGTGTACCAGCTACGAGATGTAGAGTGACCCTGCAGAGAATTTTAAAAGAAAGAAAATGAGGAAGAAACAAGAAGGAATCCCTTATTTTAGTCATATATTATATAACTGTACAGTTGTAAAAACAGTTTTGGATGTTGTATAATATAGAGACATATTTATTTATGTTGATTTAGAAATACTACAGAATTACATACATAGCATGTACCCACCTGAATCTTACAGCCGTCAGTGCTTGTGCTGCTGAAGTTAAATGTGATGTCATCAATGAGCCTCATTACTGAAGTGGTGCGAGTGGCAATGATATCATCACCAATTACAGACACCAGCTACCACAGGAATATGGAAAATGTAATTAGTCAAGTGTCTGGCAATTTACCTTGAGTGCAAACTAACACATTTAACTGTTTACACTGTGACTCTCTCTCTCTCTCTCTCTCTCTCTCTCTCTCTCTGCATGTGTATAGATACTCACAGAGAACAGGCACTTTTGGCTCTTTGGGGGGCAGTGCTCTGTTGTCCACTCTTTTATCTGGTTTACCAGAAGGGAGGAGGCATCGAAGCATGGGATGTCTACAGTCCTGTGAACATCAGGATGACATTACATTACAAATATTTACATGTTTTTGAAAATAATAATTATAAATAAACAGATAAATGAATGGCAAAAATAGGCTTACATTTATTACAAGACATAATAATAATAATAATAATAATAATAATAATAATAATAATAATAATATAATGTAGTTCCTACTACACAATATGGAGGTTGATAAGTAAATAATTTCACTAGTTGTTTGTGTTTTACAGCTGTGTGTGTGTGTGTGTGTGTGTGTGCAGCAGGTTATGAGCTCATACCTACCATGTGACTGAGCAGTGTGCGTGCAGTGGTCCTGCCGCCAGAACGGACAGCAGCCCGCCCACACCGAGCACCAACACTCCCATAACGGACATACACCCCGCCCTGTGCTCAGAGCCTGCTGCTGGACCAGAGGTGTCCCCAACCGCCTCATCGCTTAACAAGTCTTTAGATTCACTTCTCATGCCCGTTGGTCTTACACATCGCATCTGTACTCCAGCGTCTTCCTCCTCCTCCTCCTCCTCTTCCTACGTCACAGTCTCTCGTATGGAACGCCACGCGGGTCATGTTTCCACAAAAATACTGTTAAGATCAAATATGGTGTAAGAAAGTGTTGCTAGAAACTCTCTATGATAAAATTTCCACAAAAGCTATATTTTAATCAGTCGATCCAATTTTTTATGTGGTAAAATATCCTGGTAAACTACATTAATGTAGGCAACCTCCATCCATCCATCCATCCTTCATTCATTCATTCATTCATTCATTCATTCATTAAATTCTTTATGTTGGTCAGGATCACAGTGTATTGAGAACTTATCATGGTAACTCTGGGCAAAAGGTGAGAGAGTTCACCCTAAGTGGGAGGCCACTCCATCACTGGGCATCATTCACACTCTCATTTACACTTTTGGTAATCTAGCTGATTACATTGGCCCCATGGTTAGGCAGAAATTAGAGACAGAGTGAAATTAAGAATGTGCTGTAAAACAGCGTGTTTCATTTACCAGTCAGTATTGTCAATTTTAGAACCAATATATGACTGCACTAAAAACTGCACACACATTGGACTTTTACATTTAATTTCTTATATATTAAGTTAAGTAGCCTGTATTTGTCACATATACATTACTGCATAGTTCTTCAATATAGATTGTTCTTCAGTCATGTTATGGGGGAGCAATTGGTTTACTGTTTAAGTTTTTGCTGCGTTCACCCCTCATCAGACCACAGCTGTTTCCTCCAGCAAAAATGAAGCCCTTAACACATATGAACATATAGTCTACTTTATAAAACAATCATGTTACTGATTGTTTTATATTGTTATTGTTGCTGAGAGCCAACACACCATCCGGTCCCCCTTCTTAAAAAGAGGGACCACCACCCCGGTCACCCAGTCCAGAGGCACTGTCCCTGACCGCCACGCTATGTTGCAGAGACGTGTCAGCCAAGACAGCCCCACAACATCCAGAGACTTAAGGCGAATCTCATCCACCCCCGGTGCCTTGCCACTGAGAAGCTGCTGAACTACCTCAGTGACTTCAGCTTGGGTGATGGATGAATCTATCTCTGAGTCCTCAGCCTCTGCTTCCTCTACGGAAGGCGTGCCAGTGGGATAGAGGAGATCCTCGAAATATTCCTTCCACCATCTGACAATATCCCCAGTCGGGGCCAGCAACTCTCCACCTCCACTGTAAACAGTGTTGGCAGAGAGCTGCTTACCCCTTCTGAGGCGCCAAATGGTCTGCCAGAATTTCCCCGAGGCCGTCCAATAGTCCTTCTCCATGGCCTCACCGAACTCCTTACAGAGGAGTAACAAAGGATTGTCAAAGGATAAACAGATAAACGTTTTGACGTTATTGGCACTCAACAAGAAATTATTCATTGTCTTTCACAGTCACATGAAGTAAAATTCATATTTTGGTTTCTCAGAAAAGTCAGTGCAAAAAAAGAGTGAAGTTGAGGCAGAGCAGATTGAAGAAGGCACAGTAGAGAAAGGGCAAGATCATGATCCAGGTGAGAAAGTGAACAGAGTTGGTTTGGATACAGTGTCTGGTCAGTTAAAAAATACAAATGAAGTTACCATACATATTTATACATGATTGTCACAGTACAGGGACAGAGAGAGCATGAAGAAGGGGAAGACATAAGTCAGGAGAGAGAGAAGGACATATATGCAGAGGAAGAAAAGTACTCAGATGAAGCACAGACAACAGCTGCACCTTTAGATCAGTTTGACTTAGGTGAAGAAGACACAGGCCAAAAACAGCCAAAATTACACCATTATTCCCAGGTGCACTTTGGCTTGCAAAAAAGATCATTCCAGCAAAACTGGTTTCAGACTTTTGCTTGGCTCAAGTCTTTGGTAAAAACTTGAAGCATGATGTATTTGTGAGTAGTGGATTTAAAAACTGGAAAAAGGCACTCAACGCATTTCACAAACATGAGGGTACTCAATCACACAAGGACTGTATTGTCTCTTGGAACAGTTAAGGCTAGTGCATTACGAGGAAATGTTGTACAGCAGATTGAAGCAGCAAGTGCTGATGAAATTAGACAAAGAAGGGAATACATGCGAGTGAATGCTGTTCTTGACAATTTGCCTGCCATCATTGAATGCCTGTCTGCCATCAACATGTCTACTGCAGTGGGGTTCAAAACAAAAATCTGCAAATTCTCATTTGTGCATTTGTTAACTCTTTTCAAGGATCTCCTATCTGTAGTGGCAGGGTTGCATAAATACCTCCAAAAAGAGACCACTGACCTTCCTCAAGCATTGGCATACAAAAATGCTGTGTGTGACTCCTTAAAACAAAAATGCAGTGATTCTAATGCTGCAGATATGTATGCCAGAGCAAAGGCATTGTGTGAAGTTAATCACATCATAATTGAGGAGAAACTTTCTGGGCAGAGACAGAAGACAAAAAGAATGGACGATTTTGTTGTTGAATCAGCTTGCGGTGCCCATAGGGGAATCAGCACAGATGCCGAATAACTCAAAACAAAGTTACTATATCCATGTCTAGATAGAATGGTAACTGAATTGGAGAACCGTTTTTCTGCTGTAAATGCAACATTGCTTAAAGGCATTCAAGCATGTAGTCCGACAACTGAAAACTTCCTGTCTGATCCACATTGGGCAGAACTTGCACACCACTACAACATTGATCTAAAGACTCCTCCTCCTCCTAAAGAAATCATGCTCCATAGGACATGATTTCAGTGTATAACCTGTTGGATTCTGACATGTTTCCATCACTGAAATCTGACATCCAGGTTGCCCTCACTGTACCTGTTAGCAGCTGTACTGTATGTGCGAGAGGTCTTTCAGTGCTCTTAGTCATCACCACACCTGGCTTAGGAGAACAATGGGTCAGTGCAGGTTCCATGAACTGGCAGTTATGGCAATCGAGAAAAATGTCATTGAGCAATTGGACCATGATAAAAATAGATTTGCTACTCTCACGGGGAGAAGACACAGGTTGATGGTCCCCATGAAAAACCAGTAACTGGGCTACAAAAGGAAAAACTTTGTCCCTGCTTCTCACAGGCTGCTTCAATTTTGCTTTTTTTTATTTTTAGTTTTTTAACTTTTGAAACTGAATCACAGCACCCACATAGTTTATTCCATTGTCCAGCCTCATAGCTGTGCTGTGTATGTTGCTAATATGGATAGTCAATGTAAGTTTAAAGTTCTATGTTGTTTTCTGGTTACATTTTTCTGTTTGTACTTGAACATAGAAAGAGGTTTGTATTAGAAATGCAAACAGTAAAAATTTTTGTGTGTGTGTGTGTGTGTGTGTGTGTGTGTGTGATCAGGAAGACTCGTATTTGGCTTGTTCAGTGCTGTCGGAACTCAGAGTCCCCTCTGAGTAGACACTCTTCTGGGTGGTTCTGAAGTCTTTTTCAATTACCTATATTTACCAAACACTTATTTATAAGAAAGAGCTAATTTATAAGAAAGAAAATAATGAAACTTCTTCAGGCTTGGATGAGAAGAAGCAACCAGCTTTATTGGCACTCAAAAATACATAGCAGATGTATTTGGTCAAGTGGTCAAGTGCGATGTGGTCAAGTGCGCCCCCCCCCATACAAAACTACCCCTATATATACAGGCATTTTTACCCCTCCTAACTGTTTGTCTGTGATCGTTTTGATGATAGACAGTTTTTCTGCAATTTTATCTTCAAATCTTACAGCTCACCTCCAACTTACCTTCTACCTAGGTAAGTCATTTTCCCTATTTACCTATTCCCTCTACCTTGTGCTCTCTCTGTGGTATACTTTAATTTTAGTACAATATTGTATAAGTGAACTTAATCTAGCCATGGGGGTCACAGTCCACTGACTTCTGTGCCGATCCCAAGCCCGGATAAATAGAGAGGGTTGCGTCAGGAAGGGCATTTTTAAGGCCAAATTTAACCATGCGAATCGTCAGTACTCTGCATTTCATACCGGATCGGTCGAGGCCCGTGTTAACAATGACCGCCATCAGCGCCGTTGACCTACAGGGCGCTGGTGGAAATTGGGCTACTGTTGGTCGAAGAAGTAGAGGAGGGAGGAGAGTGCACAGACAGAGAGAGAAGAGGAAAGGTAAGAGTGTAGGACTGAGAATAGGAACTCTTAATGTTGGTACTATGACAGGGAAAGGTAGAGAGCTGGCTGATATGATGGAGAGAAGGAAGGTGGATATACTGTGTGTACAGGAGACCAGGTGGAAGGGTAGCAAGGTTTGTAGTATAGAACAGGATTCAAGCTTTTTTATTATGGTGTGGATAGTAAGAGAAATGGGGTAGGTGTGGTCCTGAAGGAGGAGTTTGTGAGGAATGTTCTGGAGGTGAAGAGAGTGTCAGACAGGGTGATGAGTCTGAAGTTAGAGATTGAAGGGGTGATGTTGAATGTTGTTAGTGGTTATGCCCCACAGGTAGGTTGTGAGTTAGAGGAGAAAGAGAGATTCTGGAGTGAATTAGATGAGGTGATGGAGAGTATTCCCATGGATGAGAGAGAGGTGATAGGATTTTAATGGACATGTTGGTGAGGGGAACAGAGGTGATGAGGAGGTGATGGGCAAGTTTGGAGTTAAGGAAAGGAACCTAGAAGGACAGATGGTAGTGGACTTTGCTAAGAGGATGGACATGGCTGTGGTTAACACTTATTTTCAGAGAGGGAGGAGCATAGAGTGACTTACAAGAGTGGAGGTAGGAGCACACAGGTAGACTACATCCTATGTAGAAGAGGCAATCTGAAAGAGATTAGTGACTGTAAAGTGGTAGTGGGAGAGAGTGTAGCCAGACAGCATAGGATGGTGGTGTGTAGGATGACTTTGTTGGTCTGTAAGAAGAAGAGGTCAAAGATAGAGATAGAGAAGAAAACGAAGTGGTGGAAGCTGAAAAAAGAGGAATGTTGTGAGGAATTTAGACAGAAGTTGAGGCAGGCTCTGGGTGGTCAGGTAGTGCTGCCACATGACTGGGAAACTACAGCAGAAGTGATCAGGGAGACAGGGAGAAAGGTGCTGGGTGTGTCATCTGGAAGGAGGAAAGAAGATAAGGAGACTTGGTGGTGGAATGAGGAAGTTCAGGATAGTATCCAGAGGAAGAGGTTAGCCAAGAGGAAGTGGGACATGGACAGGACTGAAGCGAATAGACAGGAATACAAGGAATTACAGCACAGACTGAAGAGGGAGGTGTCTAAGGCCAAGCAGAAGGCATATGACGAGTTGTACACTAGGTTAGACACTAGAGAAGGAGAGAAGGACTTGTACAGGTTAGCTAGGCAGAGGGATCGAGATGGGAAGGATGTGCAGCAAGTTAGAGTTATTAAGGATAGAGATGGAAGGGTGCTCACAAGTGAGGAGAGTGTACAGAGGAGATGGAAGGAGTACTTTAAGGAGATGATGAATGAGGAAAATGAGAGGGAAAAAAGAGTAGAAGGGGTGAATTCTGTGGAACAGAAAGTAGATAAGATTAGAAAGGGTGAAGTCAGGAAGGCATTGAAGAGGACGAAAAGTGGAAAGGCAGTTGGTCCTGACGACATCCCGGTGGAGGTCTGGAAGTGTCTAGGAGAGGCAGCAGCGGAATTTTTAACTAGTTTGTTCAACAGGGTTTTAGAGAGTGAGAGGATGTCTGAGGAATGGAGAAGAAGTGTGTTAGTGCCGATCTTTAAGAATAAGGGTGACGTGCAGAGTTGCAGCAATTATAGGGGACAGAGGAGTTCAAAGCGGAGGTGGGACTGCGTCAGGGATCGGCTCTGAGCCCCTTCCTGTTTGCTATAGTGATGGACCAGTTGTCAGAGGAGGTCAGACAGGAGTCTCCTTGGACAATGATGTTTGCAGATGACATTGTGATCTGTAGTGAGAGCAGGGAGCAGGTGGAGGAAAACCTGGAGAGGTGGAGGTTTGCGCTGGAGAGAAGAGGAATGAAAGTCAGTCGTAGTAAGACTAAGTACATGTGTGTGAATGAAAGGGAGGGAAGTGGAACAGTAAGGTTACAGGGTGAAGAGGTGAAGAAGGTACAGGAGTTTAAGTACTTAGGGTCAACAGTCCAGAGTAATGGAGAGTGTGGGAAAGAGGTAAAGAAGCAAGTGCAGGCAGGTTGGAATGGGTGGAGAAAGGTGTCGGGAGTTCTGTGTGATAGGAAAATATCAACGAGAATCAAGGGGAAGGTGTACAGGACAGTGGTGAGACCGGCCATGCTGTATGGTTTAGAGACAGTGTCACTGAGGAAGAGACAGGAGTCAGAGCTAGAGGTAGCAGAGCTGAAGATGTTGAGGTTCTCTTTGGGAGTGACAAGATTGGACAGGATTAGGAACGAGTTCATCAGAGGGACATCTCATGTAGGACGTTTGGGGGACAAAGTTAGGGAGGCCAGATTAAGATGGTTTGGACATGTTCAGAGGAGGGAGAGTGAGTATATTGGTAGGAGAATGTTGGACATGGAGCTGCCAGGCAGGAAGCAAAGAGGAAGGCCAAAGAGGAGGTATATGGATGGAATTAATGAGGATATGAAGCTAGTGGGTGCAAGTGTTGAGGATGCAGAAGATAGGGATAGGTGGTGAGAGATGATTCACTGTGGCGACCCCTGAAGGGAAAAGCCAAAAGCAGAAGAAGAAGAAGAAGAAGAAGAAGAAGGTATATGTGAACTTCTACTCCTAATATTAATTTCTCATTTGTTTGTTTTGCTTCATCAGGCATTTCATATTTTGTTGTTGTTGTCCTATCTGAGGGTTGTTATGACATTCCCCTCTCCTATTCCCAGGGTTGCCGTACATTTTGTTTTGAGAACATGCATGTTGGCCTTGCTGACTGACTTTCCCATGGTCCTAAGGCGTGGGCACAGACGTGCACGTGGCTTTGGCTTCGCAGGCCAAAGGCCTCTCTGCCGTACCCTGGGATGTGGCCTAGAGTGTGCCTAGAGTTCATACATGGCTGATATCTCAGCTGATGACTAAAGCTGATAATTGTTCATCCCTGTTTTTTTTGTAATGAACCTATGGGTTCCCCTAAATAAAGTTTTTTACCCAATAAACTACTCACTACTCACTACTTGAGTATGTGTCTCTATTTTCTTCCATATGCTATTGTTAGTAGGTTTTAGCTCATATCTAAAGAGTATACTGCTTTGATATAGATTTAAGCTGAGAATAGTAAGGTGACATTAATATATTTGTGGGAAAACAAGTAAATAATAGAATAGCTTAATCTGAGTAATTTATTTAAAGATGAAATGGTTTAATAATTAAAGTAGATAGTAAATTAGCTTAACCTTTGCAACTTATTTAAAGATTACTAAGATGACTAAACGATTAAAGTAAACTAGAGTAACTTATTAAAAGGTTTAATAATTACATGATTAAAGTAAATTAGTAAATTAGAGTAACTTATTAAAAGTTTTAAGGATTAAAGTAGATTAGATTAGCTTTAATAATTATAGTTAGCTAGACTTAGAATTCTAAATTGATTGAAATTAGATTTGTAAATGATTAGAATTTGATTTTAGTATGGTTTGAGGAAGATTTGAAGTATGGACTAAAAAAGTATGATTTTCAAAGAAACTTTTCAACAGTACTCAAAGGTTATACACATCTATGCAATACAGTGGAATGCTGCAATAAGATTACCAGCCTGTTAGTCAAACGTTTATTTTATTTGATTTATTTATTTTTATTTTTTTACTATTATACCCTCATTGGGGGCTGAGTCCCTCTTATATGAAAATCCTAGAATCGCCCCTGCCTTAGCCACTTGACCTACCACCGCTCTATTTATTTAATGTTTTACCTACATTGATTAATTTTTTTACATGGGCAGATAATAAACGTGCTGTACTATGTGCTGTATTATGTAGGTGACAAATAAAATGTGAATTTGAAAAGTGTATTGGTGTTGTTGCGACCATAATCTCTAAGAACCTTTACTTGCTGAACCTGCAGTAATCTGATAAAGGCTGTTCAACATGTCTAATATCATGAACCCACAGGCGGGCGATGGGGCGGAACTTGGGTTAAACGAACACACCCACTCACACTCATAGACACACAGACACAAACACACGCACACACACAGTACAAAGGGCGGAACGCTGAACACTGGGAGCTGCACAGCGCACGAAGTGAGTGAAAGAATGCATAACTTTATTTTATTTTTGTAATGTAATCTAGTTTACGCGCAGACTTTTTCCTTTTTCATATAAATGGATAACAGATTGTAATTTCCCTAGTGTCCTGTTCTGTGTTTAATCAATAGCACAAGCTTTACCAGTGCACTGCTTTCTATTCTCCCGTTAAAGGAGAAATGAAAGTTAACTCTGGAATTCATCGGACTGTTCTAATCTTATCCACTTCCAATAAAGTATTTCAGAAATCATCTGAATGATGAGTAATATGTTGTGTTGACATAAAAGTTTTTTTTTTAATCTTTAATATGTAGCTTTCAACTTGAAACCCGAATATAGAGTACCTTTTAAGATATTTAAGGCATTGAACCTAAGGTGTACCTGTAAAGACCACTAATGTAACTCTAAATGGTAATTAAATACACACTACACACACCTTCCCAGGTGAAAGATACACCCAGGAGAAGATGCACCCTTTGTGGTAGAAAAGTTGTGTGCTACCGATGTCAGTTATTGTATAATAACTGTAGTTATTATATGTTCTTATATTCCAGTTGCAGAATTTTATTTCATTATCCATTTCACATGCAATCTTTATAATCATCATCAGCTATTCTAGCTATTGTTTGTTTAAATTGTAAACCTAAAACCCCTCAGTTCTATTTCTTTGATTTCGTCCCTCCAGGAGAAACAAAAGTAGATCCAAAAGTACATTAGTTCCAATAAATGAATTCTTAACTGTGCAAAGAGAAGAAACCCGACTGTCTAAGATTGTAAGATAATCACTGGAACCATTTACTATGGCTGGGTGTTATATGTAGTTTTTGTTGTGACATGTCTTTGATTGACAGAAAAGATGTTAGGTAACAGTTTAAATGCAGAATTTTCAATGTAGAATTTAATTTTTAAGCATTTCCTCATACACAGGAACAGTAGCTATGTCGAATGAGATGAGCGCTCCTCTTCTCATGGATGAAGAGTACAGAGTTCATGATGTGCATGCAGCTCCTTGTTCTTCCACTGTGGCCATACTGGGTTCTGGTGACTTCTCACGCTCCTTGGCTATGCGGCTTGTGGCATGTGGTTTTGGTGTGGCAGTGGGAAGTCGCTGTGTGAGGCGCATCTCTCCTGGTCTCTTTCTGGATGCAGTGGAGCTGAACAGTCAGGAGGCAGCAGTAGCAAAAGCCAAGAGTCTGGTCTTCATGGCTCTATTCCCTGAGCACTATTCATCACTGTTGGGCCTCAGGACAGCACTGGCTGGAAAGATACTCGTGGACGTGAGTAATGCTGTGGAGTTGAACAGCAAGAGATCATCTAATGCAGAGAGACTTGCAGAGATGTTCCCAGACAGTGTGGTTGTTAAAGCCTTTAACACAATTTCTGCCTGGACTCTGCAGACTGGTGCACAGGATGGTAACCGTCAGGTCAGTGATCAGGCACAGAGACTCCCAGACATATAAAGATTCATTATTATTTTTTTATTTAAAGTTCTTTACATTAGTAATCACTGCATAAATACTTGTTAAATTACTACTTTTGATATTTTAAAACAGTGTAGGTTCTATAAATGTACAAATTGTACTTGTTTACTGGCTCCAATAAACACATACAATGGTGCATTTATTTGTCTATTATGCACAATAAAGTTGGATTATACTAATAAAGGTTATGTGTTCTAAAATTATAAGGAGAGCAGAGGGTTTTTTTTAACACTGGAAGAGGTGCAAACCCTCTTATAGATGTTTGGCTGGTTTAGACAAATCAAATAAAAGTACAAAATAAGCTAATTGGAATGAATTAAGCTATTACATAAGATTTGTTAGATATATAACAAACCCTAAGTTCAGTTAAGTTTAATCTACATGTGCCTGGTTGTTAAGATTTTTTTCTTTATAAAGCAGTGAATAATTGGTATTTTTATAATAAATCACTTTATAATATAGTGCATTTTATTATTGTGAAATAAGGTTTTGCATGTTGGGCTTGCAGCTGTATTAAAACTATTCTTATGCCTGATGGTTAACCTGACTCTACTCTAGGTGCTGCTGTGTAGTGACAGTGCAGAAGCAAAGCGTGAGGTGGCCCAGCTCACCCGGCGCATGGGCTTTTACCCAGTAGATGTTGGCAACCTGAGTTGTGCACAGCATCTTGAAAGAAAACCGTTACATCTCTTCCCATCATGGTGTGGCGCTGTCCTCACTACCTTCCTGCTCTTCTTTTTCTTCTACTGCTATGGATTTATCTGTGAGATTCTTTTGCCATACTTGTCCAATGGACAAAACTCCTTTTACCGCTTAGTCTTTGATCTAGTGAACGAAAGCCTGCCATGCGTTGCACTAGTCACCCTGGCACTGGTGTACCTACCGGGGCTGTTTGCAGCATGGCTGCAGCTGTGGAGAGGCACCAAATACCAGCGATTTCCCTGCTGGCTGGATGCCTGGTTGCTGCGGAGGAAACAACTTGGCCTACTTAGTTTCCTGTTTGCTGCTCTGCATGGAGTGTACAGCATCTGCCATCCACTTCGTACCATAACACAGCACAGGCTTATCAACACTGCTTACTCACAGGTACTGTTTTTTATATTTGTAGATTTTTTTTAATGAAACATTTGATTTAACTCAATTAACCGTGATGTTATGTTAACTACTTTACAATAAATGTCCCACTGACCTGAGGCAACTCTTTTTTCACAAGTGTTAATCTCTTAGAGAGAGTTAAAAAAAAAAAGAACAGAAGAAGCAATAATGGTCCTAAGAACTTATGAAGAACTTTTCGAAGGGTATAATGAATATACTGTGTCTGTTATTTGTTTACATGTTTTCAATAGAAAATGCCTGGATGCAAATATGGGATTGGTTTAACTTACAAATGAGCAAGGCAACAAGCAAAATCATGATACATGCAACGGTTCAGGCGAGCTTTGAATAAGATCTAGGTGGAGACGTGGTTTGTAGATTGCTGGCAGGCTGGATTATAGGAAATACGCTGACAGACATAATAACTGTTGTCATTTATAATCATTAATTACTCCTATATTAAATAAATACAAACTATAAGGAAATGTAATGAAATAGAAACTCTTTCATATTAGGTAAAAGTATAAATTTGAGAATTTGACATACTAAAAGTACTTTTCTTTATCCTTGTGTGTTTCAGAATTTTTTTTATTTTATTTAGGGAAAACAGGACCTTGCATATAAGGTTTTGTTTTTTTATTCCACTTTCAGAATATACTATATTTCAGGTACTACTTGTGCTTGTGTTGACTTTATACCACATCACTGCTAAACTGGTCAGAAGGTGTTATCACTGACAAGGTCATCATGACTATCATTAAATTACAGCTTATTTGAAGGGACTTGTATGATACATATAATTAAAGGTTAATAATAAACCAATTAAAAACATTTTTAAAAGCAAAAAAACATATAATTATTGAAAATGTATACCTTTGTGATAGGAAAATATCAGCGAGAATCAAGGGGAAGGTGTACAGGACAGTGGTGAGACCGGCCATGCTGTATGGTTTAGAGACAGTGTCACTGAGGAAGAGACAGGAGTCAGAGCTAGAGGTAGCAGAGCTGAAGATGTTGAGGTTCTCTTTGGGAGTGACAAGATTGGACAGGATTAGGAACGAGTACATCAGAGGGACAGCTCATGTTGGACGTTTGGGGGACAAAGTTAGGGAGGCCAGATTAAGATGGTTTGGACATGTTCAGAGGAGGGAGAGTGAGTATATTGGTAGGAGAATGTTGGACATGGAGCTGCCAGGCAGGAGGCAAAGAGGAAGGCCAAAGAGGAGGTATATGGATGGAATTAATGAGGATATGAAGCTAGTGGGTGCAAGTGTTGAGGATGCAGAAGATAGGGATAGGTGGAGAGAGATGATTCGCTGTGGCGACCCCTGAAGGGAAAAGCCGAAAGAAGAAGAAGAAGAAGATTGAAAATGTATAGCTTTCTATAAGTAGTTTATTTTATCCTTTATGGAAGGAGTTGCAGGTGTCAGCTCTTTGTAACGGTCATTAGTTTTCTATTGTACAAGTGTCTTTATGACAGCAGACTTTACTCTTTCCGGTTTCTCTGTGATATGATAAGCTAAATAATTTTAGTTTTATTTTCTTCAAGAGAGAAAAAAGAGGGGCTGATGAGGGGATGACGTTTATAGCTGTAATAATGTGATAACAGGAACTAACTTGTCTCATAAATGCAACTATAAAAGATAAACAGGCATGTGATCAGCTAAGGACAAAAAAATAAGGAACACCTAAGGCACTCAACTTGATCACACTTTTACTATGACGTGTTTCAAGTTTTCTGTGTTTACAGCCAAAAGTTAGAAAGGGATTATTTTACATCATTAGCATCCAAGGGACATCCTTAGCATCCAAGCTAGTTAAATAAATTTGGTAAAATAACGCACATAGCCGCTAGATGGCGCCGTGTTGTCGGAAGCAGCATTTTTCAGTTTGTTTAGTAAATCTTTAAGGCCTTTTCACCTTTATACAATCTCTATACTTTATATATTTATACATAATGCTATCTTAATTCTCTCAAGCGTTTTGGTGATTTCTCCCCTTAATTTACAGTCTACTCTTGTCCCTTGTAGGCCATTTAAGTGAAAATGACAGTGAATAAAAATGACACTGTTTTTAGGATAAACATTCCATTTATTTACAGTATCTATTTTTATGGATTACACCAAAAATTACACTATGATGTCTGGACTCAGCAGGGACTAATCTGTAAGCTTTTATGTCTCTGGATTCCTTAAAATAAAGCTGATTTACCCCATCGACACCCCACACCCCCTGGATTTACACAGTTCACATGGGTTCTCAGGTCTAAAACAAAGGAAATCCAAATAATCCCTAACATTCACACCCCTGGAGTGATGTTTTGTTAATTTTTTTTTATTTAATTGTAATTGTTGGCATATTGCTGTGCTATAAGATGTATAAACCGTTATTGGATATGCTGTCTTATCTTTTGTGTTTGTACCCTAGGTGAAGTCAGGAGTAGAGATGCCTTGGGATGAACAGGGAGTATGGCGCACTGACCTCTATTTATCCACTGGAGTGTTAGGTCTGGGCATGCTCTCTCTGCTGGCTATCACATCTCTCCCCTCAGTGGGCAACATCCTCACATGGAGAGAGTTCAGCTTCATTCAGGTAAGCAGTGCAGGTCCATGTAAGCAGTCAATGAAAAAGAAAGCAAAGAAAAAGCAGCAAAAACTTCAGAGACCTCAAGCTACGATTACAATTATACTTATACAATTTGACTTAAATCAATCAGACCACACATGTTAACAGATTAAGACCATTCATACAAATGAAGTGCAAATTTAAAGAGGGAAAAGTACTTGAAAACTTAAATTTTCTCATTTTCTTTCTTTTAGTCTGGACTGGGCTATGCTGCTTTGACTCTCTCGGTCATGCATACGTTGGTGATTGGCTGGAATTTTGCCTTCTCCTCCAAGGCCTATGCATTCTACATGCCACCCAGCTACATGCTAGCTGTGACCCTGCCATGTGTTGTGCTGGTGTGCCGATGTTTCCTGCTGCTGCCATGTGTCTCCACCAGGTTGACACGCATACGCCGGGGCTGGGAAAGCACACGCAAATGCCCTGTGTCACAGCACCAGCGAGTGCAGGAGAACAGGACAGTTCCACAGGTCTAGTTGGGACAGTCAGTTGACACTGATGATTCATTTACTGATTTTCATTAATAGTTTGAATTTAGCATTTACATAAGCATAACACAGTGCACATTTTTAAGATGCTGTAGACTTACTGGCTGAACCTGAATGGCGTTATTACTTTATTTTCCACATTTTTTAGCAGTTAAGGGGGTTGATAAGAACCAGCAATGGCCTTTCTTAAACTTTTAGAGACAGAACATACTGTACTATCATTACACAACCCTGCATACTATTAATGGTCTTGAAATAGCAGTTGTGGGATATACTAGTATAGCCATAAGCAATCATTTGTATCTGGTAGGCTGTCACACTATAATTAAAAAACAAAAAAACAAAACACTATTTCAGATGGGTTAGTAGCAAATGGGATTTTTTTTTAAGGATATACCAGTTGCTGAAAGGTGAAAACAGTATTTCTCCATTGTTTAGATTTTGGAAGGTGCATTCATCTTATCCAGACTAGTTATTTAAATAAAATAAAAAATAAATAAATAAATAAAAAAATTAAAAAACCCACACACAACCTTGAGTAGTTTCCTTAACAATTCAGTAACTGCACTGCATAGTTTACGTTGACTTGAAAACTGGCACATTGTAAATAGATACTTTTCTTTGCTGAAAGTTCTTTCTTTTTTAAAAAAAGTTTACCTTTAAACCCATGTTAGTAGCCACTGTCAGCCTTTCCGCTGGACCAATATCCTGTCATAAAAAAAAAATCTTACCTCTGTTGGTCCACAGTAAACCTTTTATCACTAAGCTTATACCATAATCAGTGCTTAATGACTTCCAACTATTCCCCTGCTAAGCTAGACAACATACATTCTCAAACCTTATTACAGCAATTAAGTGTCCTTATCCAGTGAAATGTAAAGGAATGTGTTGTATTGACCCTAACATGAGATTAGCACAGGTCCAACCTCTAGTCATGCTTCCTGTCTGAGATAACTTTGGCTTTTATGTGAAATGTCAAAAAGGACTTTGCATTTGGATTTGAAGTTTGGAAGTTTTTTTTGTTTTTTTAATGAAAATGAAAACATTTAATTTCATGAAATGACACATTCTGCAACTGAATTTGAATTAAATCTATACACTGTTATAGTGAAACTGTACACGGTCATAAAGGAAATACATGTTTGATGCATCTATTGTATAATTAGCATTGGAATTTTAATAAACCCTGAAAATGCTGCTTCAATGATCATAGTTTAAAATCTTGAATCATCAAATGATCAACAATCATTTCCAGTTAAAAAGGGGAATATAGTTATCTCAAACAACTCAATCCACCTATACTAATCATGTTCTCAGGTGTGAAGTACTGAAAAAGTCCAGCTGGCATTACCACAGTCCCAGATCTGGCATGTCACTTTATGATCGCATTGATCATTCATTGATATTTAGTAAGATTTATCTTGTACAAACATTCTTATGCACTTGCACGCAATAAACAATACGATATACACTTTGGTACTGGAACTTTCCAAACTAGTGATTGTTCCTCCTACGGAAAAACGGACAGAAGTGGATTTTAAAGAAATTTATTTAATAAACCCAATTTCAGGCTCATGCACCACTGACTGTTAAATAATTAAAAGAAAACAGGTTGTATTAAAACTTGAAACATTTTTATACTGGTAAATAATGTTTGTCACTGCATACATTTCTGTGAACTGGTGCAAGCTATACCAAAATAACTCTCCTCTTATTAAATCTATCCAACTTATGGAACTTTAAATCATATCTGTATGAAATAAAGTCTGCTAAGTGATTTTTTTTTAACTGACTGACTGATTTTTTTTAACTATAAACTGGAGTGAAATTAAAACAGCACTTTTGGTCTGGCTGATCCTGGATATTGTAAACACAGGAAGATATGAAGCTTAATAAAATCACATCAGGACTCTGTCACACACGTCACTTTCCTGTGTCTCACCACACAGTCTGGGGATTGGCCTTGTACTTTTCATAGTCACTCATCTTGAAGAACGCCAACTCTGTTTCATTGGCTGAAAAAAGAACAGAGACAGCACAGTGTGACCAAAATGGATAAAAGCAACAAACTTCACACAAACATCTCTAAAGACTGTATTCCTAACTGCAAATTTAAGACACTTAAGATAATGATGGACAGTGAGATCACACATAATAATCACACACAGAGACATTCCAGTGACACGCTGACCAAGTCTGATATTTTATAAAGAGTTTCACAGCCACAGTAATCCACGTTTGGAAGTGCTCAGCAAAAATTTATATTAACTTGTAGTAGAGCTCCACAAGATTAACAATAGAGCAGAGTGGGTTATACATCCATATATTTTCTGTACTACTTATCCTTCACAGGGTCACAGGCAAGGGAAACCCTGGAAATCCATTGCAGTGCACAATCGCCCAGTGGACAATTTAGAGATGCCAAATTGTGTGTGTGGGGTGGAGGTGGGGGGGAGCATGCATACTCCACACACAGGGCAGAGGCGGGAACTGAGTCCCTTGAGGGACAAAGCAAATGTGCTAACCACTAAGTCCCCACAAGGATTATACTGTTAGGTATTGTGATGATTTACCTTATAATATATTAAAGCAAAGTGCTGAACCTGATATGCTACGGTTAAAGACTGAACTGTTAAAGTCCATAATTAATTGTTCTACACTGTTATATATAACACCTCCCATGAAAAGCTTATCTGGAATCTCTGGGGATGCACCCAGAACAAAATATACATTTGTTAAAAAGAGCTCACTATATAATTTGTATTGTATTGTAAGACAAATGTGTGTGTCAAATCTACAGGCAAAGAAGATGGCATTTACCTATACCACACGCTCGTAAATCGAGGCCATTCTGCAGAATCAACTTTTCATCATCCTCTAAACTCATCACCAGTTCATTAGTCTGAAATCAGATGTCATGTTACATTATTACTCTAGCACATTTCAACACAGAGGTTATTATTTCAGGTTTATTAATTTTTCAGGAAAATCTGAAAAGACTGGAGGATGTACTTAGAGTAAAAACCCACACTGAATGGTTTGCATATTAATCAGCATAATACACCGATCAGGCATAACATTATGAGCACTGACAGGTGACGTGAATAACACTGATTATCTCCTCATATTAGGTGAACATTTGTACTCAAGTTGATGTGTTAGAAGCAGGTAAAATAGAAAAGCGTAAGGATTTGAGTGAGTTTGACAAGGGCCAAATTGTGATGGCTAGACGACTGGATCGGAGCATCTCCAAAACTGCAGCTCTTGTGGGGTGTTCCCGGTCTGCAGTGGTCAGTATCTATCAAAAGTGGTCCAAGAAAGGAACAGTGGTGAACCGGCGACAGGGTCATGGTCGGTCAAGGCTCACTGATGCACGTGGGGTGCGAAGGCTGGCCTGTGTGGTCTGATCCAACAGACGAGCTACTGTTACTCAAATTAACGGGTCAGGGCTGTTTTGGTAGCAAAAGGGGGACCAACACAATATTTAGCAGGTGGTTATATTGTTATGCCTGATCAGTGTATAAACATACATGGCATCCAAGATTTATTTTCTACTGAGAAACAGAATGGCTGATGAAAATTCTATTTTTTTTTTTTTTTTTAAGAGTTTTGACATTTTTATTTTAACCTTCTTTCATTGACCAAGATGGCCTTATTTTAACTTGTTAACTAGTTAATGGTTTCCTAAACTGCCCACAATGCAGTTAAAGTCTTAGTGGCTTTCACTTTTGTTGAAACAAACATAACATGTTTCAGGGAGGAGATTTACTTCTCAGTTAAACCTATACCTTTGCTCCATGTGCTTGATGAATGATCTTCATGGTGTCTGTAAACATGACAGGGGTTTGTCAGTGTTGTGAACATCACTCCTTAACAGATCATATTTATCATTTCGACCTTTGCAGAGTTAACTTACCATAGTCATATTTCTTAAAATGTGGGGGTAAACAACTTCTGGTAGAAACGTCTAAATGCGAAAACAAGTAAACGGTTTATCAGTTCAGCAATCTACATAAAAGACTTGCTGCGGAAAAGCCACCAACTCTTGACCGTTTTGTTGTATTTGGAGAGACATGCATAACACATCTTACCTTTCTTTACAAAAGCAATAAAGTCCTCGACTTTCTGATCTAAAGCCACAGCTCGGAACACCACTGGTTTGAAGTTACGATGTTCAAAAGAGCGGACCAGGCGCACACTGAGGACAGCTTCTGATGACATGACTGTCAAAATTAGCACTCGAATTAAAAAGCTTGTCGTGCTAACTAAGCTACTATGCTACTGTTTGTTGAACTTAACTCAATCTCGGTTTCAGCCTTTACTTAAAGTTTCAGCTCTTCATACAAATGAGAACAACAACATGGGTATAAATTACGCACTGCCATCCACATCGCACTGTTTTTTGTTTTAAATATATGTCATTTCAGACCAAACTAGCACTAAACTGCACACGCGAGTAAAACACGGATGCGGATGCAGTCTAAAGCAATCGCAGACAAATATAATCGATTCACTCAAGTCGCTTTGCAAAATAACAGTTAATGTAAGAATTAAGCAACATATACATACATACATACATATATATATATATATATATATATATATATATATAAATAACATATATATACATACATATATGTAATACATACAGTATATATATGTATATACATACAGTTAATGTAAGAATTAAGGTAATGTAATGTATATATATGTATGTATGTATATGTAGAATTAAGGTAATATAATGTATATGTATATATATCTGTATTTATGTATGTTGCTTAATTCTTACATTAACTGTTATTTTGCAAAGCGACTTGAGTGAATCGATTATATTTGTGTGCGATTGCTTTCATTCTTTCATTGACCAAGATGGCCTTATTTTAACTTGTTAACTAGTTAATGGTTTCCTAAACTGCCCACAATGCAGTTGAAGCGTTAGTGGCTTTCACTTTATATATATATATATATATATATATTCGGCTTTTCCCTTCAGGGGTCGCCACAGCGAATCATCTCTCTCCACCTATCCCTACCTTCTGCATCTTCAACACTTGCACCCACTAGCTTCATATCCTCATTAATTCCATCCATATACCTCCTCTTTGGCCTTCCTCTTTGCCTCCTGCCTGGCAGCTCCATGTCCAACATTCTCCTACCAATATACTCACTCTCCCTCCTCTGAACATGTCCAAACCATCTTAATCTGGCCTCCCTAACTTTGTCCCCCAAACGTCCAACATGAGCTGTCCCTCTGATGTACTCGTTCCTAATCCTGTCCAATCTTGTCACTCCCAAAGAGAACCTCAACATCTTCAGCTCTGCTACCTCTAGCTCTGACTCCTGTCTCTTCCTCGGTGACACTGTCTCTAAACCATACAGCATGGCTGGTCTCACCACTGTCCTGTACACCTTCCCCTTGATTCTCGCCGATATTTTCCTATCACACAGAACTCCCGACACCTTTCTCCACCCATTCCAACCTGCCTGCACACGCTTCTTTACCTCTTTCGCACACTCTCCATTACTCTGGACTGTTGACCCCAAGTACTTAAACTCCTGTACCTTCTTCACCTCTTCACCCTGTAACCTTACTGTTCCACTTCCCTCCCTTTCATTCACACACATGTACTCAGTCTTACTACGACTGACTTTCATTCCTCTTCTCTCCAGCACAAACCTCCACCTCTCCAGGTTTTCCTCCACCTGCTCCCTGCTCTCACTACAGATCACAATGTCATCTGCAAACATCATTGTCCAAGGAGACTCCTGTCTGACCTCCTCTGACAACTGGTCCATCACCATAGCAAACAGGAAGGGGCTCAGAGCCGATCCCTGATGCAGTCCTACCTCCACTTTGAACTCCTCTGTCTGACCTACAGCACGCCTCACCACTGTCCTGCTCCTCTCATACATGTCCTGCACCACTCTGACAAACTTCTCTGCTACTCCTGACTTCCTCATACAGTACCACAGCTCTTCTCTTGGCACTCTGTCATGCGCCTTCTCCAAGTCTACAAACACACAGTGCAACTCCCTCTGACCATCCCTATACTTCTCCATCAAAATTCTCAGAGCAAAAATTGCATCTGTTGTGCTCTTTCTGGGCATGAAGCCATACTGCTGCTCACAAATTTCCACTACCTTCCTTAACCTAGCTTCCACTACTCTTTCCCATAGCTTCATTGTATGGCTCATCAACTTTATCCCCCTATAGTTCTGCAACTCTGCACGTCACCCTTATTCTTAAAGATAGGCACTAACACACTTATTCTCCATTCCTCAGGCATCTTCTCACTCTCTAAAACCCTGTTGAACAAACTAGTTAAAAATTCCACTGCTGCCTCTCCTAGACACTTCCAGATTTCCACTGGGATGTCATCAGGACCAACTGCCTTTCCACTTTTCATCCTCTTCAAAGCCTTCCTGACTTCATCTTTTCTAATCTTATCTACTTTCTGTTCCACAGAGTTCACCCCTTCTACTCTTTTTTCCCCCTCCCTTCTCTCCTTCTCTAGTGTCTAACCTAGTGTACAACGCGTCATATGCTTTCTGCTTGGCCTTAGACACCTCCCTATTCACTCTGCACTGTAACTCCTTGTATTCCTGTCTATTCTCTTCAGTCCTGTCCATGTCCCACTTCTAAAAAAAATTCATTTGTCACACACAAGAAAAAGTGGGCTCAATGTAAACAAAATTTTTCACATTTTATAAATGACTTTAAGTTATATGTTAGTCTCTTGGAACAAGCCAAAAACAAAAAAGGTCTGAAAACATGTAATGCTCTGAAAGCATTGAAATTTATGTAAATTGTTAATTTAATTTAATTTTATTCTTATCTGGCAGCTAATTTTATTGTGATAATGTGAATATGTAATACCTCTTGTTCTTGTGGCACTGAATAAAACATATTTTAAAAAACAAAAAAAGTCTAATATAAATCTTTCAAAACTCCAGAATTGTCAACACAAGGCAATTAAACTAGCTCAGATGAAAAAAAAAATAGCAATGATGGAATTATATTTGTATAATATAACATATGGTCAAATGCACAGACAAGAGGAGTCTGTACAGAAAAATCAAAGCGAATAAATGGGCATCTCAACAATCAGCTCTTTGTTGTTGTTGCTGTTGTTGTTGTTGGCTATTAAGCTTTTAATTTCTAATAATGGGGAATAATACATTTCTTACAACAGTGCTGTTGAATTCTTCATTAGGCAGAATTTTTTGATTAATTTTCTATAAGAGCAGCACTTCAATCAATAGGCTTTCCACAACCGGAAAGTTTATAAGACATAGGACACTTTTCCAGTTTCTCTGTAACATGACAACCAGAACTAAAACTATACCAACTCTCTCTCTCACACACACACTCACCTGTGTGAACAGACTCACAATATAATGTTTACTTCTTATTTGCACTACTTCAACCGCTGCTACTGCATTTTTTGCACAGTCCACATTGTCATGCTGCTATATGTATATATATATACAGTGGTGTGATTTCTTATTCTTTCGCATGTTTGTCACCCTTTAATGTTTCAGATAATCAAACACATTTAAATATAGTCAAAGATAACACAAGTAAACACATCATGCAGTTTTTAAATGAAGGTTTTTATTATTAAGGGAAAACAAAATCCAAAACTACATGGCCCTGTGTGAAAAAGTGTTTGCCCCCCCCCCCCCGTTAAAACTTAACTTAACTGTGGTTTATCACACCTGAGTTCAATTTCCCTAGCCACGCCCAGACCTGATTACTGCCACACCTGTTTGCAATCAAGAACTCACTTAAATAGGACCTGCCTGACAAAGTGAAGTAGACCAAAAGATCCTCAAAAGCTAGACATCATGCCGAGATCCAAGGAAATTCAAAAACAAATGAAAAAGAAAGTAATTGAGATCTATGAGTCTGTTATAAAAAGGTTATAAAGCCATTTCTAAAGCTTTGGGACTGCCACGAACCACAGTGAGAGCCATTATCTACAAATGGCGAAAACATGGAACAGTGGAGAACCTTCCCAGGAGTGGCCAGCCGACCAAAATTACCCCAAGAGTGCAGCAACAACTCATCCAGGAGGTCACAAAAGACAACATCCAAAGAACTGAAGGCCTCACTTGCCTCAGTTAAGGTGATTGTTCATGACTCCACCATAAGAAAGAGACAGGGCAAAAATGGTTTGCGTGGCAGACAATCTATCAGTCTGGAAAAGATGATTCCCCCCAAAATTTGTATCGCCAATGGTTGCAGGAGGCAGCGAAAAAAACTATCACTAACAGCACATGCATGGTATGCCACAATCGTATTCAACGTCCTCTGCTTGTAATGCCTACCAGAGGAATTCAAGAGTGTGCTAACCCACCGTATAATGACAGCCATTTATGTCCCGCCGTGTGCCTGTTAGGATCCATAGCAAGAACGCATGGCGCAGACTGGATGCGCAAGTTAAGCTCCTCATGTACCTTTCATCCTGTTTCTACTCAGTCCACCAACAACATACAGGTACGTTCATACCCCCTCCAATTATTTCCGCTATGCATTCACACCAGAGGAGGCACAGAATATGTGGGAGAATTATCGTAATCTTCCTGTGATAAAATAATGGAGGCGGCACACCCTATAATAAATGTAATGCCAACCTGCAATGCAATGGAATATGGATGTGAACCTGGCATTTCTGTTCAGCTGAAGATTCCAAGCTTACACTCAGGCACGCTGCCTGTCACAGATATATCTTGGTACTGTGGAGGGACTGAAGTCCTGCAAAGTTTGCTCAGACTGTGGCAAGGACTTTGTACTCCAGTGTTACTGGAAGGAAGACTCACTGTAATTGCCCTTAATGATACACAACTTGCATCCATGTATGAGCCCGAACATTTGCGTCGCCCCAAACGCGATCTTACTGATACCGTCGCTAACAGTGTATTCACACTCACGGGTTCATGGGGCTCCTATCGGAAAAAGTATTCGCGGGTGACCAATTCCATGCTGCTCCCAAAATGGGGCCCGGATACAAAGATTCATATAGATTGGAGTGGAATTCCAGTACCAAACGATCATTTAGCCATGCGGGATAGTTCCTCTATCAACCTTAATGTATTGCTTCCAATGGTTCAGATACGCCGGAATACGGCATGGATCAACTACATCTGGTATAATCAGCAGCGATTTACAAACCCGATTCCAAAAAAGTTGGGACACTGTACAAATTGTGAATAAAAAAGGAATGCAATAATTTACAAATCTCATAAACTTATATTTTATTCACAATAGAATATAGATAACATATCAAATGTTGAAAGTGAGACATTTTGAAATTTCATGCCAAATATTGGCTCATTTTGGATTTCATGAGAGCTACACATTCCAAAAAAGTTGGGACAGGTAGCAATAAGAGGCCGGAAAAGTTAAATGTACATATAAGGAACAGCTGGAGGACCAAGGTAAAGCCTCTCACCGTTCACCCCAGGGGCTATTGCATCCTCTTTCAATACCACATAGAACTTGGTCTCATCTTTCCATGGATTTTATCACTGGATTACCGCTATCACAGGGCAACACCGTCATCATGGTCATAGTTGACAGATTCTCCAAGGCAGCCCGGTTTGTTCCCTTGCCCAAACTGCCCACGGCAAAAGAGACTGCTGATTTGATTATAACCCATGTCTTTCGAGTCTTTGGCATCCCACAAGACATTGTGTCGGATCAAGGTCCCCAATTTTCCTCTCGTTTCTGGCGGGCATTTTGTCAGTCTTTGGGGGCTTCAGTGAGTCTATCTTCTGGGTTCCACCCAGAATCCAATGGGCAAACAGAGAGGCTTAATCAGGATCTTGAGACTACCCTGAGGTGTATGGCAGCTAACAACCCATCCTCTTGGTCTTCCTTTGTCATGTGGGCAGAATATGCTCACAACACCCTTCGCTCCTCTGCTACAGGCATGTCCCCCTTCGAGTGCCAGTTCGGGTATACTCCTTCACGTGACTTAAGGTCTCTCAGCAGTACCAGCACCAGGCTAACCGAAGACGCAGGTCTGCCCCCACTCTGCGCCCGGGCCAAAGAGTCTGGCTCTCCACCAAAAACATTCCCTTGCGGATGGAGTCCCGTAAACTTTCCCAGAGGTTCATCGGGCCTTTTAAGATCTCCAGGAAAGTTAACCCAGTTACTTATCGTTTATACTTGCCTAAGTCTTTAAAGATAAATCACACTTTTCATGTCTCTTTGTTAAAACCTGTTTTGTCTTCTCCTTTTCTTGCGAAAGGTAATCCTCCCCCTCCTCGTATCATCGGTGGCCAGCCAGCCTACACAGTCCACCGAGTACTGGATGTCCGTCAAGTACGTGGATCCCGGCAGTACCTTGTGGACTGGGAAGGCTATGGCCCTGAGGAGCGCTCCTGAGTTCCTGCAAAGGACATCTTAGACCCCAAGCTCATTCAAGAATTCCATGCTCGCAAACCCAGTCATCCTGGAAGGAACGTCAGGAGTCGTTCCTAGAGGAGGGGGTCCTGTCAGAGTTTAGGCTTAGTTATGCTTTATTTTGACCACTAGAGGTCGCCATTGGGCCCTCATGCCTATAATTTTCACCTTAGTTATCAGCTCTATTGTTTTCACATGTGTCTCGTTCTGTGTTGTGTATTTTAGCTGTGCCCTTTCTCTGCCTCTTTGTTTGGTTATTGTGACTCTCTAGCCAGTTGCTGCCGTAAGTGTTGCCCTTGTTCTAACGTTTTCTCCCGTGCCTTTTGGAGTATTTTCCTGTGTTTGTTTTTGGGAAGTTTTTCCAGAGTTTTTGTTTGAAGATCATTGAATTTCCTTGTGGATTTCTTTCTTCCTTTTTGACTGGCTACTCTTATGTTTTGTGACTGCATTGAAGAAAGGGATTATTTTACCCTGTTTTCTTTGTTTCGATAAACTCTTTGGAAGCAACTTAAGAAGGCGTCTGACTATTGGGTTCATCTCCTGTCTGGGGGCTCAGTGGCAACTAAAGACTTTCACACCAGAGACCCGAGTTCAAGACCTGGTCCTGACAACGCGGGCCAGATCAGGGAGTATGCGAGATGATCGGAGAAGATTGCTGCACTATAGTTCCTTTGCATACAGGACCCGCAGGTCCGCTTAACGCCCTGTTAACGCGCATGAAGGCAGCACGTCATGAGATGGTTTCTAACAATGCTCCTCCAGACCCAGAGTGGTTCAACTGGTTTGACTGGCTTTTCTCCACTGACTGGGTTGCTGGGCCTGTACGCACCGGAACCACCATCCTAACAGTGTTGTTGGTCATTGGACTCATTGTATGTTGTGGAATACCTTGCATACTCTATTGAATAAAACTGTACATTCTCTTTTTGGCCAGTATATGCAGCTCCATATGCAGGACATGACTGGCCCCGATATCAGCGGTAACATGGATGAAGAAGGGCCAGAATCTAACTGTCCCCTTCTGGACAGTCCGGCATTTTATTACTAAGAAGGAGGAAAAGAAATGTGTTAAACTTGTTGTTGTATGTTGCTTCTATGTGTTTTTTCCCTCTCTTTGTTTCGCTCCTCTTTGTATGTGTGTACATAAGTGTTGTGTGCAGGACCAATGGCCACCTCCCAGTACCCAGATGCCGCCCTTCCCAGTGGACACTGCCCGCACTGCCATGAGGTCAGGCTAAAGGCCTCTCCGGGCGGAAAACTGAGGCGTGAAAAACAAGGAACCGTCCGTCTGGAATGGGCGGCATTACAGTGCGCTGCATGCTGCAATATGATGTCCACTTTGGAAGTTCAGCATGACGATGAGGACCCTAACCCAAGATGGAGTGTCTTTCACCCTTGCTGCATGGACATTGACTGGAGAATCAACGTGGAAGTGGCACGTCCAGCCGCAAAGAAACTGCCGCAAGCTAACTTCTATTATGTGAAGGCAACTTGGCTGGCCGATAAGTCTTCTGTGAATTTTGAACTTCCTCGTGGACTCACCCTAACAGTTGAGACATACCTACTTTGTCGGTCAATATCCGTGGCCCAGATTTATGGTGGTTTTACGGTTCATGGATTTCTTGTCTCACTTAATATTGTGCAGTCCTCAATGGTCTCTGTGGTTTCTATGTATTTCTATGGATATTTCCTGTGGACCTCGCATTCGAAGGGCCAGCTCAAGCGTTTGAACAATCTTAAACCCATGCCTGCAAACTTCAGTGTATAGAAAGATAGTGACTCTGACGCAGTAGCTACCCGAGGTATGTTGACTCCATTGTTGATGCAACCGAACATTTGGGACGCCTTGCGGTCCCGCCGGCGTATTCGTCTGCTGTTACCTCGGTGGATATCTCGCTTATGCAGAACCCACTATTGGTGGTGGAACTGACTCATGGCGTTGCTTATATAAACTGTACTTTCGATACTTTAATGAAACTGTGTGTATGTGAGAATAATGAATGTTTGTGTTTATATGTATTTGGTGACCCTGGCATGACTGGTTGTCGTGCAAATTGTGGGCAGAGTGGGAATTTTCCCTCAGAATTGGCATTGGGGTTTTTTTGCCCATTCCTGGTTCACCATTCAAGAGCAGCAGGTCATGGGGGAGTGATGTGAATGTATGTATGCTTTGGAGAAATAATGGGAAACTTTGAGCAGGATGAAGTAGAGTAGGTAGGAGAAGGAGGTTATAAAAGCGTACTTGATACGTTAAATATATGAAATGTCTAATTATGTGGAACTTAGAATATTTTCATAGTCTATAAATGTTTCTGATGTCTAACAAACATTAGATAGTATCCATGTGAAAGAAGTGTGCCTCATCTATAAGTACATTGATTGTGTATAAAAGTCATATGTATATTGTCACATAGGATGATGTAGAGTTTATGTGGGATAACAGCATAGAGCAGTGAACTTAAGACACGTACAGGTCGATTGTGAGACTCAAGAGTCTCACAGGGGGGAGTGATGTCGGAGAAATTTTAAATGTACTTTTATGCTTACTTTTAACATAACAATACTCTGCTTAAAATAGTATATTCTTACAGTATTCAAGTATATTAATCTTACAGTATTCAACTATATCCTTACAGTATTCAATTATAACTTAAGAGCAGGCTTTGCTTTAGGCAAAATTATAATAATCAAGCATAACCATAGAAGTATTGGCGTGCTAGTGTAATAACCACACTGAGGTTGGAAAGAGGGAAAAGAGATCTATTAGAATCATTGGAGATTGCAGGTTGGTCGGTCAGGCTATCCAATGGGATCATTGGATTGGTTGACCAGCCAACTGAGCTAATGGGAAATTGGATGAGTATGGTGCATATCATGTGACTATTTAATCTTAAAAACGCAGGCTATTTAATCTTAAAATGCAGGTTATGAAATGCTTAAAGGCTTAGAGCCCAAGATTTGCACCGAGATTGAAGAAAAACAAAAATAGAAGTCAGAAGTCACAAGGAGGTGAAGAGAACATCGTGTTCAAAGAATAAAAAAACTAGGTGAGAGGTTGAGATGTTCTGAAGAGATAGCTGAATAAACGTGTATAAATAGTAGGGAATTTTTCGAAGTTCTTCAGACCAGCTGCTCTCTTCAGTAAAACACGTGAAGTGACGGGTGTCTTGCTGAATAAAAAATTTGCTTCTTCCCATCTGCTGACTGACCGCTCATTATTTTGGCTAAGTTTTGGTAGTTTACGGAGTTTCATTTTGATAAGTTTACTGAGTTAATTGATCATGGAAAACTAAGGGGAAATAGATACAAACTCAACATTCATCCTGTGATATGTCCACTCGGAGGGGACTCTGAGTTCCGACAGTTCCAAGACAAAAACCGCTGCTGAGCAAAAAGAACATAAAGGCTCGTCTCAGTTTTGCCAGAAAACATCTTGATGATCCCCAAGACTTTTGGGAAAATACTCTGTGGACTGATGAGACAAAAATTTAACTTTTTGGAAGGTCTGTGTCCCATTACGTCTGGCGTAAAAGTAACACCGCATTTCAGAAAAAGAACATTATACCAACAGTAAAATATGGTGGTGGTAGTGTGATGGTCTGGGGCTGTTTTGCTGCTTCAGGACCTGGAAGACTTGCTGTGATAAATGGAACCATGAATTCTGCTGTCTACCAAAAAATCCTGAAGGAGAGTGTCCGGCCATCTGTTTGTGACCTCAAGCTGAAGCAAACTTGGGTTCTGCAGCAGGACAATGATCCAAAACACACCAGCAAGTCCACCTCTGAATGGCTGAAGAAAAACAAAATGAAGACTTTGGAGTGGCCTGGTCAAAGTCCTGACCTCAATCTGATTGAGATGCTGTGGCATGACCTTAAAAAGGTGGTTCATGCTCGAAAACCCTCCAATGTGGCTGAATTACAACAATTCTGCAAAGATGAGTGGGCCAAAATTCCTCCACAGCGCTGTAACAGACTCATTGCAAGTTATTGAAAACATTTGATTGCAGTTGTTGCTGCTAAGGGTGACCCAACCAGTTATTAGGCTTAGGGGGCAAACACTTTTTCACACAGGGCCATGTAGTTTTGGATTTTGTTTTCACTTAATAATAAAAACCTTCATTTAAAAACTGCATGATGTGTTTACTTGTGTTATCTTTGACTAATATTTAAATGTGTTTGATTATCTGAAACATTAAAGTGTGACAAACATGCAAAAAAATAAGAAATCAGGAAGGGGGCCAACACTTTTTCACACCACTGTGTATATATATATATATATATATATATATATATATATATATATATATATATATATATATAGTTTCTCAAGTTTGCACATCACATTCCATTTTGTTTCATTGCACATGTTTTTTTCAGTGCTGTGTCTTGTCTTGTGTGTTTTTTTTGTATTATCTGTTTTTGCGCTGTCTTGTCTTTGCACTGTTTCCACCTGGTTGCACACATTGCACTTTATGTAACTATGACAAACTCCTGTCCTAGCTCTGTTGTTGCTTCTGTTTTGTAGCTATATGTTGTATGTTCTTTATGTAGCACCAGGGTCCTATGTACTACGTCAGATATATGTGGTTGAATTGATAATAAAAGCTTCTTGACTTGACTTGACATGTGTTTTTGTCTCATGATCGCCAAGAGAGAGACAAAAGAGAGGTTGATGAGAAAATGTTGTTTAAGTTGCTATAATGTAAGTGATAACAGAACATTTCACAATCACAATGTTCAACAATGTAAAAGTGTAACATGTTATACATTAAACTACAAATTATGATCAGTTTATCAGCCAACATCACATCACATCACCCAGTCACGGATTGTTCTCATGTTATATCAAGCTCTATCATGTTTCTTACAGAACAGTTAACAATGTTAAATCATATAATATTGTGTGATTTTAATGTGCTTCAAGCCTACAGTCACATGGTGCTCATTTAAAATGTATCTTGGGTTAAATATTGTTAAATGTGTTACAGTGTTTTCTACTTCTACATGTCATACAAGTAATAATGTAATAGTTTGCTCATGCTTACTCAAACTCATGCTTAAAATATCGTTGTTTTTAATGATACTAAAACCCTTCACACTTGAGCAGTTGTCTGAGTGCCCTATGCCCTAGTTAGCAGACTTCCAATGTGTGGTGAGCTAACGCCACTCATTTCTATGACCAGCTCATTGTTCGGTTTCACAAACACGATTGGTTAATTTTGATCATACATGTTGAAGCAGCCAATAACATTAAAGGGGCGGGGCGTACGCGACCCTCTGATGCACTCCTGTGGACGTGACCAGGGCACGACTGTACAGTTCACTGTAAACGGTTCTGTGGGACAGTTGGCTGGTAGAAAAGGTCCAGAAATCATGACTGAGGTTAGTGTTGTGAATGATTGGCATGTTGATTGGTTATTTTTTCTTCTGTCGAATATGGTCCTGAAATTAAGTTATTTTGCTTCAACTGTCACTGAAAGACAGCTGCAGGCAGGAACCCCTGGCTACAGTTCACTCTAAAATCTTATTATTATTATTATTATTTTGTAACTATAAACAACCCATGATTAGCTATCTAATGATTCAGTCAAATATCATATAATAAATATGTGAGGCATAAATTGGATTTAGGACATTGCTAAACAGTAGCTAGCAAGCTAGCTCCTTAACGGCACTGAAAAATAACGTGCTAATTCACATGAGACATGAGAAAGTGAATGCAGACATGAGAAAGTGAACAGTTATAACAAGTAAAGAGAAAAACTGGGGCGTGGCGTCTTGCCATCGTGAAGTACAGATTATGTTGAGTTCTTGAAATTGATAGATGCAAAACATGCATTTAATTTTTTTCTTTATTTGATGTAGTTTGGTATTCTGCGTAATGATGGCGGTGTAATATGCTCTGGACAGCTAGGCCTGCCAGGCTCATGGCATTTTATGCTGGATATGAGTAACCGGGTAATTTGATTGTGGAGTCCAATGTTCAGATGTCATGAAGATTGATAAGAATGTAGTTTGCGAAACCCCTGAACAGATAGTTCAACAGGTCAATACATCTTCAACAAAAAAAAAAATCGTACATCACGGCTTACTATTATTTCCCGACCGTACAGTTATGTCTGCTTCTCGTGTCGAGTTTGTAGTACACCGGGAACCGGAAATGCAGTAGGATGAGTTCCCCCTCCCCTCGTTTTTATTTTATTCCGTTTTATTTATTTATTATTTATTTATTTGTTATAATTTATTTATTCATTTATTTATTATTTTAAATACATTTATTAAATAAGCTCTATTAAGACTTTTAAAAAAAAGTGCAAGATTAACCCACTTCCGTTTTTGATTACCTTTGTTTAATACTGAGATGGAGAATGGTGAGATTTTGCACAATTTCACTCTGAGTTTCAGAATTATTATCTTGATGGCCGTGCTTGTGTAAGAAAGTGACTGTATGATTTTGCACAATTAAACCATGACCTTTGCTCATAGGCATTGCACCCACCCTCCTTTCTATTGACTTAATACTCTGTCATTTTTGTGCAAAGTCAATCCTTTTTGGGATTTTTTTAGTTAATGTTAGCGTGCTTAATGACTAGGTACACTTCTACTCACTTGTGCTTTCTAATTGAGGCAGTTACATCTTTAGCCAGACAGCTGCAGGTGACATGAATGAATTAATTCATTAAAATGTGAAATAGATATTGCATTTGATAAATAAGTAATTAAAATGATGAATGACACATTTCTGTAATGGTCTTAATGGTTATTTCTGTTATTAATGTATCACTGTACATTATGGGGCACTTCTTGTATGTCAAGAAATCTGTCAGCGTAATAAACAGAGGTCAGAATTTAACATAAAATATGTTCAATATGTCATGACTAATTGATATTAGGCTACTCCAGAGTATTGCATCACTGGTCTAGTGCTCCAGTATTGTGTAGTGTTAAAACTTGATTTCATTTATGCTTCTATTGCAATAGACTTAGTGAAGATGAACACACTTTTTTAAAATGAATTGTTCATTTACATTTTTAAATTGCATTGCATATTCAATTTTAAATCATAATGTGGGGCAATTTGGAGAGAAGTCATACAATAAATTTGCTTTAATATGAATTATTTAATGGCATGTGTGGGAAATAAATATTATAGAATTTATAAGCTGTAGTAAAACTATTAAAAACCTAAATAATTAAATGGACTTTAATGTTTTATGTATCTATTAAAAAAATAATTAAAGGGAAATGTTCTAATAAAAAAGAAAAAGAATTAAAATTTATACGTTGTTCAAAATCACAGCTGAGCAAATCTGCAAAGGCAACTTGTATATTAGCCCTAAAATTTAATTAAAAAAAAAAAAAAAGCTCAGTAATTTGTCTTTGTTGAGCAATATTATCGGACAACGCTGCTGTTCATGTTTAATCAAAATGCTGAAATGGAGTGTGTTCAGACCTCCACAAACAAATACAAAGTACAGTAAATCCTATCAAATTGTGACTACATATGACCTATCAGATGGCAGGTCAATAATGTATTATCATCCACTGACTTTAATGCCATCTATCTATTAATTCTCAGGTGTTGCTTTATTTAGTCAGGGATGCCGTGGATCAGGAGCCTATATAAACACTCCCTGGAAACGGATGCCAGTCCATCACAGTCATCAGCTATCATGGTCCATAATTTGAAAAAATACATTTCAGATACATAACCTCTGGTTTTTATATTAATCTCTTTTAGTGAGCTCTGTCAGGTCTGAAATACTAGGTATTCTAGGCAGCTATGAGATGATGACAGTATTTTCATCATCTCATAGCTGCCTTTGATAATACTTTGATAAATAGTTTTTGTACATTATGTCATGAATATTAGCCCAAACATACCCTGCCTAACAGAGGCCTAACTATTCCCTTTCATGCAGGAGGCATTTCAGAAGGCAGCAGAGGAGGTGAAGCAGCTGAAGTCAAAACCAGGCGATGCCGAGATGCTGGAGATCTACAGTCTGTACAAACAGGCCACAGTAGGAGACGTCAACACTGGTGTGCCTATACACTGTTTTATACCATAGCTTTATACTACAGACAGATTATGTCATTTTTATTTATCGACTTTCAATATATAGTGCAGAGGCATGTAATATATCTGTATTAAGATATTAGAAGTTTCATATATTTATCAAAACATTTTATTCCTTGTAACATATAGTTATTATGTTAATGATATGAACATGAATATATGTAAATGTTAAAGTTCATTGTGTCTGTATAGAATCTGTGATGTAAGTTGAGCTTTCCTTTTCCAGCTCGGCCCGGTATGTTGGACTTCACTGGTAAAGCTAAATGGGATGCCTGGGATGCAAAGAAAGGTTAGTTCCTTTTGCTTGCCACTAAAGACACAAACCTTTTATCAAAAACATGTAATTAAATTCCATATTCATACATTCATAAAAAACATGCATTATAATGTGTAATGCAGAACGTGGTCCTTGGGCAGATTTATTTATTTAAGGTAATAATGAAATCATTATATATTCGTCATGCCCTGTGTCCACAGGATATCAATGAGAAGAAAAAAAGAGAAACCTCAACTGGCACTTCATATGTCAAAACTGAGAGCAGCTCTATTATGGAAGTTAGAAAGGACTGAAACAAGTCTCAATGCAGGCAGTTTTTAACCAAATGCTGATTGGAGCAGACAGTCAGGTATAAAGCTTTTGGTACAGAACGGAGATGATGCATTTCAAGTAATGTTGAGTACAACTCCATTAGAACTGTCTGAACGCAAGCCACTTACCACACGTCTGTAGATAAAGTCGATTTCAGACTGTTGACACCACACTAGTGCAGTGTTCATTTATAATGGGTCGCTGTGCACACGTGAAGCATTCATTTCTGTTTAATTTACTGGTTTAGTACATTACATCTAGTGTATCTGGACTGTCAGAGTATTATGAACATGGATTTACATGGTTAACACTGTTAATAAGCTTTAGCACTCCTAAACTCTCTAGCAGTTAGAATAGTCACAATATTCAACTTCAAAAGTTTACCAGATGTCAGAAGACTTGCACAGTGTCTTTTATTGTTAAAATTCTAATGCACAATATTTTGTGGTGCTGCTTTTAGATGAAAGTTTATACCTGTTAATAAAAGTAAAAGTAGACTAGTACATGTAAAATGCCAATTTGTTTTAGATCGAGCCAAAACCAGTGGCAGACATTGACCTATGTTTTTTTGGAAATCTAAACACTTTAATTTTTCAAAGATAGTTCTGGGTCTTAGAGGGCATCCAACCCCTAAACAACACGGTCCTAATTTAAATGTTGACATTTTTAATCTCACAATTAAATAAACGGTAGTAATATTAATGTGTGAATGGTCTCCCTCCATTGTTTTGAATGTGTGCAACAACTAATCGTAAACATTCAAGGACTAAGACGTCACTTATTTAAACCCAAGAATTCTCTTCTTCTTCTTTCGGCTTTTCCCTTCAGGGGTTGCCACAGCGAATCATCTCTCTCCACCTATCCCTATCTTCTGCATCCTCAACACTAGCACCCACTAGCTTCATATCCTCACTTATTCCATCCATATACCTCCTCTTTGGCCTTCCTCTTTGCCTCCTGCCTGGCAGCTCCATGTCCAACATTCTCCTACTAATATACTCACTCTCCCTCCTCTGAACATGTCCAAACCATCTTAATCTGGCCTCCCTAACTTTGTCCCAACATGAGCTGTCCCTCTGATGAACACATTCCTAATCCTGTCCAATCTTGTTACTCCCGAAGAGAACTTCAACATCTTCAGCTCTGCTACCTCTAGCTCTGACTCCTGTCTCTTCCTCAGTGACACTGTCTCTAAACCATACAGCATGGCCGGTCTCACCACTGTCCTGTACACCTTCCCCTTGATTCTCACTGATATTTTCCTATCACACAGAACTCCCGACACCTTTCTCCACCCATTCCAACCTGCCTGCACTTGCTTCTTTACCTCTTTCCCACACTCTCCATTACTCTGGACTGTTGACCCCAAGTACTTAAACTCCTGTACCTTCTTCACCCTGTAACCTTACTGTTCCACTTCCCTCCCTTTCATTCACACACATGTACTCAGTCTTACTACGACTGACTTTCATTCCTCTTCTCTCCAGCGCAAACCTCCACCTCTCCAGGCTTTCCTCCACCTGCTCCCTGCTCTCACTACAGATCACAATGTCATCTGCAAACATCATTGTCCAAGGAGACTCCTGTCTGACCTCCTCTGACAACTGGTCCATCACTATAGCAAACAGGAAGGGGCTCAGAGCCGATCCCTGATGCAGTCCCACCTCCACATTGAACTCCTCTGTCTGACCTACAGCACACCTTACCACTGTCCTGCTCCTCTCATACATGTCCTGCACCACTCTGACATACTTCTCTGTTACTCCTGTCTTCCTCATACAGTACCACAGCTCTTCTCTTGGCACCCTGTCATACGCTTTCTCCAAGTCTACAAACACACAGTGCAACTCCCTCTGACCATCCCTATACTTCTCCATCAAAATTCTCAGAGCAAAAATTGCATCTGTTGTGCTCTGTCTGGGCATGAAGCCATACTGCTGCTCACAAATTTCCACTACCTTCCTTAACCTAGCTTCCACTACTCTTTCCCATAGCTTCATTGTATGGCTCATCAACTTTATCCCCCTATAGTTGCTGCAACTCTGCACGTCACACTTATTCTTAAAGATCGGCACTAACGCACTTCTTCTCCATTCCTCAGGCATCCTCTCACTCTCTAAAACCCTGTTGAACAAACTAGTTAAAAATTCCACTGCTGCCTCTCCTAGACACTTCCAGACCTCCACTGGGATGTCGTCAGGCCCAACTGCCTTTCCACTTTTCATCCTCTTCAAAGCCTTCCTGACTTCACCCTTTCTAATCTTATCTACTTTCTGTTCCACAGAGTTCACCCCTTCTACTCTTTTTTTCCCTCTCATTTTCCTCATTCATCAGCTCCTCAAAGTACTCCTTCCATCTCCTCTGTACACTCTCCTCACTTGTGAGCACCCTTCCATCTCTATCCTTAATAACTCTAACTTGCTGCACATCCTTCCCATCTCGATCCCTCTGCCTAGCTAACCTGTACAAGTCCTTCTCTCCTTCTCTAGTGTCTAACCTAGTGTACAACTCGTCATATGCCTTCTGCTTGGCCTTAGACACCTCCCTCTTCACTCTGCGCTGTAACTCCTTGTATTCCTGTTTATTCTCTTCTGTCCTGTCCATGTCCCACTTCTTCTTGGCTAACCTCTTCCTCTGGACACTATCCTGAACTTCCTCATTCCACCACCAAGTCTCCTTATCTTCTTTCCTCCATCCAGATGACACACCCAGCACCTTTCTCCCTGTCTCCCTGATTACTTCTGCTGTAATTTAAACCCAAGAATAGCCTTTGAAATATATATATATCGAATTTCTCAAACAAATGTGTGCCACTGGCAGAAGTGAGCTTTAACTGCATTACACCAGACTAAATGGGTATTCTTCTGCACTGGTTTTAATGTATCCTCTTTTACTATGATTTTCTCTAGGTATGAGCAAGGAGGACGCAGTGAAGGCTTATATCAGCAAGGTGGAAGAGCTGAAAGGAAAATATGGCATCTAAAGTATAACGGTGTGACTCACTAGTGTCACCTGGTGGGAAGTCTGTCAATAATTTGGTACTGTGTAAAGACTTAAACCTCCCTGCTGGTGTGTCCATGCTTGATGAATCTCATTTGGATGAAGATATTCTGTTGGAACAAAACGCATAGCACAAAGCCCTGTTGGGACTACAGAAAGCATTCACCAGCAACTGTGTAGTGAAACACTGTCCAGACTTTTTTATGTGTCAACAAATTTCATAAAGTCTGTTCACTTTTCAGAAACTTTGTGTCTACAGTTTTCATTTATATTTTTGTTGAGCTGTTAATGGCAGATTGCATGTCAGGATCAGTCCATCAGAAAAATCAATACTGTGTGAGAGTTTAAACAACTGATTGCTTTTTATCTTTATAACAATATGCATGCTGTTTTTCAGACCACTAATTCCTACAGATGTATTAGAAATAAATGGAAATAATTGAGATAAATAGAGCTGAATTGTTGAAATAAGTAATGTGTGTACAAGGATGTACCGATTCAATTATTATATCATTATTATTATTATTACTATTATTATTATTATATAATCTACATTAAGGCTAGTTAATGCTGCATTGACACTGGATTTTCTGATTGTTTTGAATTTTTATACTGCCAGCATGTGTGATATTAATTGACCCCCACACAGATGTTATGCATGGAGAGGACATCATATTAATACACGATGCCATCAAACCTCAGTTTTTGTGTATAACTTGGCAACAGAACAGATTTACGTTCAAGCTGTGACTCGTTTAGGTTCAAGTTCAGCTCTGACATATGACTGAAAAAGTGGGAAGCGTTTCATTCTTATTGTTTACAGATTTTTGACAGAAAGTTCAGTTGAGTTTTTCTATCATTTATATACTCTGTAGTATTCCTTTTATAATTATAGCAGCGTTACTTTTAGCCTGCACATACTGAAATGTCACACATTTAATACTTTACTCCTTCTAAACTTACCTGGACACAAGACATTATTGAATAATGAGCAGAAGGTGAGTGGTATGTAATGCACATCTTTTCTAACCATATGCAGTTAGAACACACACTATATTGCCAAAAGTTTTGGGACACCCCTTCCAATCATTGAATTCATGTGGTGGTGGGTTTTTTTAAAAAAAATTTTAAAAAGAGGTTGGGCATGGCCCTTTCGTTCCAGTGAAAGCAACTCTTAATGCTTCAACATACCAAGACATTTTGGATAATTTCATGCTTCCAACTTTGTGGGAACAGTTTGGGGATGGCCCCTTCCTGTTCCAACATGACTGCACACCAGTGCACAAAGCAAGATCCATAAAGACATAGATGAGGGTGTTTGGTGTGGAGGAACTGCACAGAGCCCTGACCTCAACCCGATAGAATATCTTTGTGATGAATTAGAGAGGAGACTGCGAGCCAGACCTTCTCGTCCAACATCAGTGCCTGACCAGTCATGTTCCTCCACACCAAACTCGCTCATCTGTGTCTTTATGCACCTTGCTCTGTGCACTGGTGCACAGTCATGTTGGAACAGGAAGCGGTCATCACCAAACTGTTTACCCAAAGTTGGGAACATGAAATTGTCTAAAGTGTCTTGGTATGCTGAAGCATTAAGAGTTCCTTTCACTTGAACTAAGGGGCCAAGCCCAACCTCTGAAAAACAACACCTGAATTCAATGATTTGTAGGGGTGTCCCAAGATCTTTGGCAATATAGTGTATTTTGCTTTTTGTCCTTAATTATGTACCTAATAGCTTACACTTCAGATCTGATGGTACTGGGCTTTACTCTATCATTTTGTTAGTTTTGTTAGTTCCCCCCCAAAAAAGTTATTTTTTTATAACTGTATTTCAGCTGTAGCCAGACAGTAAGGGTGTGTGCTTGGGTTACATAATAATCCCCATCATGTCATTGCCAAGTTGCATTTAAGGAGAGTGGTTTCATCCCTCCTCTTGGCAACGTTTATTCTTTCTCTTTCTCCTGCTGCTTAAAAGCGACGTGACCAGAAATTTAACCACACACTGCTTTTCATAGCTGACTCTGGTTGGAGAATTAACTGTGAACTGCTGATTCTTGCTCATGTCTGTTAATGTTACACAGAATTTACACTTCGACTGTTGCACTTTCGACTGGTACCACAGGTGCTGTGTGACACCTTCAGGGCTGCTCAAAGTTTGATCAGAGTTGATCAGAATGACGGCGATAAAAATTATGGTAAGATATTTTCACCATTTTGGAATTGTTTGTTTGGGCTAAACAACGGATTGGCTATAAAAATGACCCTACATTAAATGCTATTTCATAGGAAGATTACTTTTTAATGCTATTTTGTGCAGTTTCTATTTACAATCGACTGATATGAACACAATCTGTGCGTGCTTTTTGGGAAAAAAAATCAGATGGACAGTAGTAATGCATTAAAAGGTGTCTTATAGCATGTTGTTATGTGAATAATACGATTAGTCTCTTAACTATAGCGGTTGGAGCGGTTATTTTTAATCGACCCTAATATCGTGCTCTTAGGCAGTCTGGAGGCCGCACCCTCGATCTTTACTGCGTCCCAATTCGCCTATACATAATATGCACTAATAGTATGTTCAGTTTCAATTTCATAGAAATAGAAAAAGTAACAGAATATATATATATATATATATATATATATATATATATATATATATATATATATATATATATATATATATATATATATATACAGGGAGAACATATTAAGTGGCGGTGCAAAAACTGAGTGTGCATATAAAGTGGTTTTAATGAGTACATACTGTGCAGTTATAGTATGTACAACTGTCTGCTAAGGTAGTATTTGTGTGTGAGGAAGTCCAGAGACAAGTCCAGGAAGGGGTTTTAGGTGTTCTGGGTGAGGGACAACATTTATTTTACAATTTCTTTATTTTTCCACATCTTATTTCCACCTCTCTGAATATACTAGTTAAAAATACTGAAGATGCATCAGTGACGTTACACTTGTCACCAGGTTTGTAGGTTGAATTTGGTGAAGTAAACCATTACAAAACTGGGAGGAAATATTAGCTGGAAAAAGTTTTCACAGATTCACACTCCAAAGCCTACAGGAAATAGTACACCACCCGGGTACCTTAGAGCTACTCATTTCAACGATTTGAGACACACTAATTCCAATCTCGGATACTATTTAGGACAATAGTAGGCGAATCGGGACGCAGCAAGTGTGTGTTTTTTTTATTGTTATTGTTTACGGTGTACTTTGTAAATAGATTGAAAATAGATTACTTTCTGCACTTCATCCATTTGACCTCCAGATGCCACTAGAATGCAACTATGTTGAAACACAACTATTATTAATTAATAAAATATTAGCTAATTATCAGATGCACAATTACTGTTTGTAGCCTGGATCACAACAGGACTACCACGTAATAGATATTTTCATGTGGTGTAATAATGCTGACACGGTAGCAATCTCTTGCTTCTTATGACATGTTTTTTTTAAACACAAAACTTACATTTTGAGCAGGATGACATTTAAGGCATTTTTAATGCTATAACATGAAAACCCCTATCTCATTTTTTGTCTTTCCTTGACCACATCACTCCCAGGCCATGGCTCCTGCTGCCCGGGGGAAGTCTCATCCTTTTTTTCTGGAAGTGTTCTGCCGCACTCTTATCATCTTGTGTATGGTTGTCTCCATTGTCCTGTCCTCCATTGCAGTGTGTGATGGACAGTGGCTGCTGACTGAGCGCCGCATGTTTGGCCTCTGGTTCTTCTGTGAGAACTCTGGTGCACACTCTAACTGCACCAGGAATATTGGAGAAGAAGGGAGCCAGCTCCTGGAGAACGGGCTCAGGCTGTGTCGTTTTGTCATCTCTCTGGCTGTGGTGAGTGCCATCTTTGGCCTGGAGCTGCTGGTGTTATCACAGGTGAGCGAGGGACAGCCATCTCGGAAGCGGTGGCATCTAGGGGCATGGCTTGTACTGCTGGCTGCAGGGTTGGCTGCTGCAGGGGTCATGGCCTTTGTGTTCCTTTTGTGGGATGATGCTACACCTCTGGGACTCACACTTACCTTCTGGTGCCAGTTCACTGCAACCTTCCTCTTCTTGCTTAATGGCATGGCAGCACGGTACATCCAGAACATGGCATATGTTCTGCCCTCTTGTGGTGATGTGGGGAAAGCATAGGCATAGGGCTTTTCTAGATTTAGCACTGCTGGGTTATATGCAGCATTCACGAGTTGTACATCAGTTTATATCATAAAGCTGGATTTATTTAAGTTAATGAGCATAATAGTTTATCTGAAAGAACTGTGCAGTTAAATAGATTTTGAGTTATGCCTACGAATAGTTTATTCAGTTCATCTGAGTCTTTCTGTAAACTAAATAAAGACTTTTCACAATTCCACAATGTATATCATGTATATTTAATAAAATGTGTCATATTATATATTTTTTACACAACTCACAAAGTTACAAAGATAATCATGTTTCTAAACTATTATACTAAGCAGCAGCAAACAAAAAACAACTACATCATTACCCTATATAACAAGTGACAACAAAGAACATGTAGCAACAGTATCATTAATATCACCTTCAATGTTTTATAACCTGTTTTTTCCATACCATCTACTCATAGACACAACAAGTTAAATGTTATTGAAACTGGAGGGGTAATTTTTCTCTTTTGTTAACAAGCCCCTGGCGAGGAATATATAACTAAAAGTATAGTAAACAATGTCAGTTGAACATGTTCCTATATAATTTAAATAATATATTGTATGAAGTGTTCAGGTTAGTGAAGATCATTTTTTAAAACATGTCTCGAAGGATTTGATGCAGTTTGCACAAACATTGTTAATTTATAAAATCACATAACATAAACATAATATAAGAAAAATGAATATTCTGCCATTTATTTTGAGTCTGTTGTTTGTAGCTTTAAAGCCACTTTATGGTGTCATACTGTATAAATATAGCATAAAACATTTTTCTTATCTTGCAGTGTTTTAAGTAGATTGGTGAAATGCTTTATTACAAAGTCAACTATGATTCTATTAACAGCAGATTAATGGGACTGAAACCTGGCAACGGAAACTCTGCATGTGTGTGTGCACTCATGAGAGAAACATTCTTCTTTCAGTCCTAGTGCATCGAGCAGTCAAAATACACTGAGGCTGTTAATGTAGATCACTGTTAATGTTTATAGTTTGAGTTATCATGTTTGTAATTAGTAAGAGCTTATTTTTTCTTTACAGTAGATTTGTGTATAACATTTTATTGTGATTAACTGTGTTATGGTCAGCTGTGTGTTTGTTAGGATATGTTATTAACTCTGGCTAAGAGTAAGATTTGTGTGAGCGGTAGACCACTTTGGCTTAGGGAGCCATGATGCAATCTGGCATCTCCATGGACACGCTGCTTTAGACGCCACCGTCTCCAGTGCCGGGTTATTTCATGCTGAACCTGTCGAAGGTCAGAGGTTAGAATGTATTCTGAAGGTGTAAATAAGAAAAACAAATGCAAGCAGGGGTCAGAGATAAAAAGTAATATATTCCTAAATACTTTTATGAGACAACTGAAGAATATATATATGGAATGGTGTAATATTTTTAGATACTTTTAGTGCTATTTGTTGTATAGTAAATGTTTAGTGCTCACTCTAGGAAGTTTTATTTTAAAAAACATCTATCTTATTCTATTGAAAAATAATTAGCTTCTATAATTTCTCTATATAATTCTTTGTGCTTGGAAACCTGCACTTTTTGCCGTTATTTCAATCTCCAAAAAAAATCTGTAAGGAGTGAGAGATCATGAGTCAAAAACACTTACCTCTCCATTCAGGAAGCAGTACAGAAGCGCTACTATGAATCCCTGCACAACAGAAGAGACACACACAGTCACATCTCTCAATGCCTGGGCCATATTCTGGATTTTAGACTAGTATTGTCATGGACTGCTGGACAGTTCCCTGCCAGACTGCCCTCTGGTGTTCTGGCAGGGAACTGTCCTGCAGTCTATGACAATACTAGTCTAAAATCCAGATTTATCCAGTTCCTTTATGTTACCATGTGCTTCTGTTTATGTTGTGTTTGCACATGTGCTTGCCCCACCCAATTCTTCCTCCCTTTCCCTGCCTCTGCACACCTATTCCTTATGTTTCAATGATTACCTTCCCTATTTATACCTGCTGTCTTGTGCTCGTGTTTGCTGAGTCCTTGTATTTTGTTACCTGTTTTTGCATCCTGGTTTCTGATATTTGTTTTCTTCTTATTTGCCTAGATTTCCCTAGTGTTTTCATGTGTTTGTAGTTTTGTTATTTTAGTAATAAATTCCCCATTTCTCGTTATATCCCTGCATTTAGGTCTGGATTTTGTACCAGTGCAGGCTCTGACTCCTGACAAGTATATGGTTAGTGCCTGTGCTATATTTAGTGCCTGGCAAAAATCAGTAGTCCTTTTATGTTTGGAATGAAACACAATGGGGCATGCTTATTAAGCAAAATAAATAATGACTGGGTCTGAGATTTTAAAAGCACTGTGGTATAAGAATAATTAAAATGAATGTTGTAAATTTATAGCAAGACAGTGCTGTTAAATTCTCCAAAATACTCTGACAATAGTGTCAACTTCAAGGTAAATCAAAGGTTTATATCATGGACATTCTAATACATTCACAATGAATTGATTTAAGAAAATTGTTATAAAATGAAAAAGAATGTATTGTACTTAAGATGAACTTACATAAGGTCTTACATAAGGTGAAGCTTTCTGTAAGAAGATGTTTATTTATTCATGGAACATTTGTGGAAGTCTCGGGTGTCAGTACTTCGTAACATCTGTAAAGCACTTTTCCACCAAGGGAAAGTCTTCAGGATAGAGGATTTTCAGATTTCGGGTTTCTTGGTAACAAGATAAACTGAGTTTTTTTTTTTTTTTCGTTTGTGAAAACCTATTTCAGATTTTTAACTCCATTAAGTTTTAACCTTTTTTAACTCCAAAATCTAATCAGTTCATCTGCTGGTTACAATGATAATTCCACATACATAAAAATACTATTTCTATTAAATAAATAAATTTAATTAATTAAAATTAAATTTTATTAAAAATTCAATCACTCATTTGCTGTAAAATAGGAGGAATAAAAAACTATAGGAGGAAAATGCTTACAAAACCTATGGGTATTGACTATGTCTGGCTGCAATACAGCACCCCATTTTTGATTATTTTCCTATAACAGCATAATCTGGTCAGCTTTTATACCTTACACATCTACTGTACCATCACCTGTGTGGAGGCCAGGGTGAGCTCGATGGCGTTCCAGATCTGGAAAGTGAGGGTGCTGACTCCATCAGGGAAAAAAGTGAAGAGGGCATACTGCACACCAAACAGTGACACGAGCAGCAGTGTGGACTTGGCCAGTTTCCTTCATACAATACAGCAGACACACAACATCACAAAAGTAGTTTAAACTAAAATACAGAATTGTTCCATCTGTTCTGTGTCTCTTGCTTCTTTCCTGTTTGGCTGGAACATTTTTATGTCATGTTCAGTGTTGTTTGTTTGGCTTTTAACTTACTTGTGCTGTTTAAACTCATTTCCAATCGTGTCCGGAGCTCTCATCTTGCTAACTATTGTTTGTATGATTCTCAGGAAAAACAGGAGGTTCATCTTATGTGTCATGAATGAAAACAAACACATTGGTAAACATAAGCTAATTCCGAAAATAACAAGGATGCTAAATATAGATAGGAATATAATAATAATAATAATAATAATAATAATAATAATAATAATAATAAGTATTCTTTAGATGTGGTTTCTGACTAGGGTTAGATGACAAGAGCCTTCTAACTTTAGGAAAGTGTGTCGGTGTTTTGCTTACAGTAATAAACAGGATTACAGGAACTCTCAAAATCCACCAGATCCAGCCTTTGCTTCTTGTCTCCCAACACCTGCATACACACCCAAACACACACACAGGACAAAATATCACTAAGATGAGTTCATTTAGTTGTCTAAAACATTAAAAAAAAATTTTTAGGAATTTTTGTGATTAGAGGAAATGCAAGTGATGGGTATTTGAATTTACAGCACATGCATCTGCTTCTAGTTTATATCATCAATTAGTTGTTAAAAGTCACCTCTATGAGCAATAATGTAGAATGCAGGGTGTATAATGCAGTGTATTAAAACAACAGTTTGGTCATAAGTAAAAATGTACAATTCAATATTTATAACATTCCTATGACTTCAGATGTACTCAGAGAATCAAACTGTATTTGATGTCTGAGTTTTATTTGTACTTTGTTACATTAAACAGCGACTCGCAGCCACAAAACAACTGGAGAGCATTCATTTTCATTGAAAGCTAGCGTCCTCCGGTGTCCTCCAGCGACCATTGGCAACTAGATGGAGGCGTCCAGTGATGTTACAAAGTTGAGAAAAGATTATGCAAATAATTTAAAACACATCAGTGAGGGTGAAAACAGTAGAGAGCATGTGATTCGTCTCCTGTTTTGTGGACAGTAAGGAACTTGTGCTCGTGCTTTCACAGCAGATGGACGGTTACAGTGGCAAAGAGCACAAACTGCTTTCCTCTTTATCTCTTATGATATGATGCCTATATACAATCTAGCCATGGGGGTCACAGTCCAGTGACTTCTGTGCCGGTCCCAAGCCCGGATAAATAGAGAGGGTTGCGTCAGGAAGGGCATCCGGCGTAAAACATTGCCAAATTTAACCATGCGAATCGTCAGTACTCTGAATTTCATACCGGATCGGTCAAGGCCCGGGTTAACAATGACCGCCATCGGCGCCGTTGACCTACAGGGTGCCGGTGGAAATTGGGCTACTGTTGGTCGAAGAAGTAGAGGAGGGAGGAGAGTGCACAGACAGAGAGAGAAGAGGAAAGGTAAGAGTGTAGGATTGAGAATAGGAACTCTGAATGTTGGTACTATGACAGGGAAAGGTAGAGAACTGGCTGATATGATGGAGAGAAGGAAGGTGGATATACTGTGTGTACAGGAGACCAGGTGGAAGGGTAGCAAGGCTTGTAGTATAGGAGCAGGATTCAAGCTGTTTTATTATGGTGTGGATAGTAAGAGAAATGGGGTAGGTGTGGTCCTGAAGGAGGAGTTTGTGAGGAATGTCCTGGAGGTGAAGAGAGTGTCAGACAGGGTGATGAGTCTGAAGTTAGAGATTGAAGGGGTGATGTTGAATGTTGTTAGTGGTTATGCCCCACAGGTAGGTTGTGAGTTAGGGGAGAAAGAGAGATTCTGGAGTGAATTAGATGAGGTGATGGAGAGTATTCCCACGGGTGAGAGAGTGGTGATAGGCGCGGATTTTAATGGACATGTTGGTGAGGGGAACGCAGGTGATGAGGAGGTGATGGGCAAGTTTGGAGTTAAGGAAAGGAACCTTGAAGGACAGATGGTAGTGGACTTTGCTAAGAGGATGGACATGGGTGTGGTTAACACCTATTTTCAGAAGAGGGAGGAGCATAGAGTGACTTACAAGAGTGGAGGTAGGAGAACACAGGTAGACTACATCCTATGTAGAAGAGGCAATCTGAAAGAGATTAGTGACTGTAAAGTGGTAGTGGGAGAGAGTGTAGCCAGACAGCATAGGATGGTGGTGTGTAGGATGACTTTGATGGTCTGTAAGATGAAGAGGTCAAAGATAGAGATAGAAGAAAACCAAGTGGTGGAAGCTGAAAAAGGAGGAATGTTGTGAGGAATTTAGACAGAAGTTGAGGCAGGCTCTGGGTGGTCAGGTAGTGCTGCCAGATGACTGGGAAACTACAGCAGAAGTGATCAGGGAGACAGGGAGAAAGGTGCTGGGTGTGTCATCTGGAAGGAGGAAAGAAGATAAGGAGACTTGGTGGTGGAATGGGGAAGTTCAGGATAGTATCCAGAGGAAGAGGTTAGCCAAGAAGAAGTGGGACATGGACAGGACTGAAGAGAATAGACAGGAATACAAGGAGTTACAGCGCAGACTGAAGAGGGAGGTGTCTAAGGCCAAGCAGAAGGCATATGACGAGTTGTACACTAGGTTAGACACTAGAGAAGGAGAGAAGGACTTGTACAGGTTAGCTAGGCAGAGAGATCGAGATGGGAAGGATGTGCAGCAAGTTAGAGTTATTAAGGATAGAGATGGAAGGGTGCTCACAAGTGAGGAGAGTGTACAGAGGAGATGGAAGGAGTACTTTGAGGAGCTGATGAATGAGGAAAATGAGAGGGAAAAAAGAGTAGAAGGGGCGAACTCTGTGGAACAGAAAGTAGATAAGATTAGAAAGGATGAAGTCAGGAAGGCTTTGAAGAGGATGAAAAGTGGAAAGGCAGTTGGTCCTGATGACATCCCGGTGGAGGTCTGGAAGTGTCTAGGAGAGGCAGCAGTGGAATTTTTAACTAGTTTGTTCAACAGGGTTTTAGAGAGTGAGAGGATGCCTGAGGAATGGAGAAGAAGTGTGTTAGTGCCGATCTTTAAGAATAAGGGTGACGTGCAGAGTTGCAGCAACTATAGGGGGATAAAGTTGATGAGCCATACAATGAAGCTATGGGAAAGAGTAGTGGAAGCTAGGTTAAGGAAGGTAGTGGAAATTTGTGAGCAGCAGTATGGCTTCATGCCCAGACAGAGCACAACAGATGCAATTTTTGCTCTGAGAATTTTGATGGAGAAGTATAGGGATGGTCAGAGGGAGTTGCACTGTGTGTTTGTAGACTTGGAGAAAGCGTATGACAGGGTGCCAAGAGAAGAGCTGTGGTACTGTATGAGAAAGTCAGGAGTAGCAGAGAAGTATGTCAGAGTGGTGCAGGACATGTATGAGAGGAGCAGGACAGTGGTGAAGTGTGCTGTAGGTCAGACAGAGGAGTTGAAAGTGGAGGTGGGACTGCATCAGGGATCGGCTCTGAGCCCCTTCCTGTTTGCTATAGTGATGGACCAGTTGTCAGACAGGAGTCTCCTTGGACAATGATGTTTGCAGATGACAAGGTGTCGGGAGTTCTGTGTGATAGGAAAATATCAGCAAGAATCAAGGGGAAGGTGTACAGGACAGTGGTGAGACCGGCCATGCTGTATGGTTTAGAGACAGTGTCACTGAGGAAGAGACAGGAGTCAGAGCTAGAGGTAGCAGAGCTGAAGATGTTGAAGTTCTCTTTGAGAGTGACAAGATTGGACAGGATTAGGAACGAGTTCATCAGAGGGACAGCTCATGTTGGACGTTTGGGGGACAAAGTTAGGGAGGCCAGATTGAGATGGTTTGGACATGTTCAGAGGAGGGAGAGTGAGTATATTGGTAGGAGAATGTTGGACATGGAGCTGCCAGGCAGGAGGCAAAGAGGAAGGCCAAAGAGGAGGTATATGGATGGAATTAATGAGGATATGAAGCTAGTGGGTGCAAGTGTTGAGGATGCAGAAGATAGGGATAGGTGGAGAGAGATGATTCGCTGTGGCGACCCCTGAAGGGAAAAGCCGAAAGAAGAAGAAGATATGATGCATATATACACTAGTGAATTTTATACTCAAATGCTGTCCTTCCAGAATGTTTCATTTTAGATGGAAGAAAACAGATTTGTTGTCAAAAGTGGAATGTTAATTGCGTCACCCATGTTACAATGCCAACGTAGGAACGACTACTAGAGTCCTTACAGCATAGCAGTGGGAGGCTTGCAGCGATAAAATCAGTGCATGTGTCAATGTAGTTCAATGCATATGTCTAGCAGATTAGTATCATAAAATCTGCTTATGACCAATCTACAACATTAAACATAACTATATATTTTTAAAATGTGAGGCATTGGTGGCTCAGTGGTAGGTTTCTCACCTATCATGCGGAAGGCCCGGGTTCGATTCCCAGCCAATGCCTCAACCCCAGCCACTGGATACAGTGCCGGTCCCAAGCCCGGAAAAATGGGAGGGTTGCGTCAGGAAGGGCATCCGGCGTAAAACATTTGCCAAGTTGTTGTGCGGACCAGTTGGTCCGCTGTGGCGACCCCGAACAGGGAGCAGCCGAAAGCAATAACTATATATTTTTAAAATGTATGATGTGTCATTCGTTACTAAACAGAAAAATGTAAGCATTGAGAAAATCGTGTGGTATAAGAGGAATAAAAATTATCAGCTTCCAGATGGTGACCTCATTTTGTTTTATGGTAGGCTGCATCACACCCTGTCTTCTACAGTAAGCAGACTCTTGAAATTGGTCATTTTGAACAGAAATCCAATAGGCTAAATCTGGCAATCATTGACATTTCAGGGTAATACAAACCAGCCATTTAATATGCCACTATAGCCGTATGTATACATTTACTGCATATTATAATTTTAGGTATCAAACAAGTGAGGGCAGTGCATCTCTTTGGAAAATTCAGCTACTAGAATTTTCTAGCAATGTTCAGAAACTGATGTACTGCAGCATGTGTGGAGATTTTTGTAAAGCAATACATTATATTGTATTGATATTTTGGTCTGTGTGAACACACCCTTCATCCTCCTGCATGTATTTGGCCACACTCCACACGATGATGATGAGCATAGGCATGCCTGAGAGAAAAGAAACAGAGCAAGTGCTTAACTCAGCAGAACAAGCTTGAATTCCAGCATTCACTAGTGTAATAAAATATCACAGTGAAATGTTGATAATAGCAAAATGAGAAAGACGGACCACTTTTTTTTTTGCCAGGAATTGTTTACATAGCTAGGCGTACATAGCTGTGTGTGTGTTTGAGAGATATTAATGTGTGTTAGTGTATTTGAGAGAAATGTGTTTGAGAAAAATGTGTAAAAAGAGATTGTGGAATCCACTGTGGAATTACTGGCAACCTTCATGAGCAAAAAGGATAACACATTCTATGAATATGAGCATAACCCTACTGGGGGTCTGAATTTTTTTTTTTTTACAAAAGCTAAAATATTTTCTTAAGCAGTAAATTTTTTTTCTTTTTTCTTCAAATGACCTGATTAAATGTTATTGACACCCCTAAAATTGTGAAGACTTTTGTGGGTGAAGACTCCCATTGAAAGAATAACAGCATTAAGAATCTTATAACAATGTTGGAGATACTTGGACTACCCTCTTCAATTCAAGGTCAACAATCATCTGTCTCTTTTCTGTTAAACTTTGTCTAGTTTACCCTATCTTGATTAATGTCAATGGTATTTTACATGTGTGCAACCTCAAAGTTAGACAATCCATTTTTCTGGAGTCAGAAAGCAATTAGTGGTACAGTGGGTACTGTTCTTAGTGGTTCTTTCCTGAGCTTGGCTTACTGTCTGGGTGGAGATTTTTATGTTCTCTGTGTGTCTATGTGGGTTTCCTCTGGGTTCTTCGGTTTCCTCCCACTCCCTAAAAACATGTTGTAAGCTACTTTATATCTCTCCTAGATGTAAATGTGTGTATGAATCATGACCAGTCATGGATTGCTGCCCCATCCAGAGTGTATTCCTGCTTCGTGATGAGATCTCAGGATCCAGTGTGAGCTTGACCAACATAAATCACTAACTGACCGTGAATGAATTCACTTCTCTTCTCTTGAAGACTGTCAATAATTCTAATGTGTATGTTTTGTGTGTACATAAAAGACAGAGAGAAAGAGAGAGAGACATACTCCAGCCAAAGCTGATGTACCAGTGCAGGCGTTTTCTTGGGGAATGCAGGGAAAGATGGATGAGGCTGTGCAGGTAATGACCCTCAACCAGCAGCCAGCTATAGTTAGCCAGTATGCCATAATTAGAGAAAATCAGTGCGACCTTACAGCCAATCTGAAAGAAAATACAAAGCAATAATTTAACATAGTGGGAGAAAAAACAGAGGACACATTTAATTAGTGGCGTCAATTATTTTCAGCTATAACTATTTGTGCAGTGCTAGTATATGTGTGCATATTTGCCAGATAAGAGTGCTCCATGTGTGTGTGTGTGTGTGTGTGTGTGTGTGTGTGTGTGTGTGTGTGTATACCGGGTGATATTCGCAGTGGTAATAATCCTGTGACTTGAGCAAAGCTGCATCTCGGATGAAAATGAAAACAGCTCGCAAAATGAAGGAAAGAAATAGCTGCATGTGAATGAAATTCCGAGTGCAGTGGAGCTTTCTGAGAAAAGACAACATTCCATAATGTACTTATATTACAGTTAGCTTTATTTTTTATATTAAAGCGACATACACACACTTGCAAGGCTGTACCTGAACACACACAGCAGCATGAAAGCAATGGCGAGTGAAATCACTGAGATGCTGTAGCCCACTGAGTACATGATCTTTACCCCCATGAAGTACTTAGGTGATGCCAGCATCTACACACACACACACACATACACACACACGCACACAGTATTAAATCCATATTTTTGTGTCGTTGTGAATCATTTTTACTACATTGGATAGATGATACCACACCATTTTTCAACCTTATCTCCAGATTATTTTTAAATCAGATTTTTCAATCTGTCTATCAAATATGGAGCTTATCATGATTACTACAGTATGCATGTTTACTGTTATTACACTTTATTTGTTTTTGGGATAGCTAGGAGCTAGAGCTAGGAGGATGGAAGACCAAAGACATCATACATTATCACAAGGAAACAGCAATTATATTCAGAGCCATCATCATGTAATACCATCATGTACACCAGTAGTTTAAAATGTATTCTAAAATTCACTGTTAACCAGAATTGTTGTAGTTTATGATATATAAATATTTTAACTAAAATTCACATGTGAAGGCTTTTCCCAGAACTTGAACAATCAAACAAACAAAGAACAATTTGGATTACTCCACTACATATAACTTTAAAGATATACTTTTATTTCAGAGATTTTGAAAGCTTATTGGAACCATGACACCAACTAGTGTTTTGGAATAATAAATTGCTCAAACGACCCAGATGTGTCTGCAAAAATACCAAGGACACCACAATTGGAGAGAAGTGCTTGCTATGTTTACTCGTTCCTGACAAGCTCAAGACAAGCCAGAGCTCCATCAACTAAGGCAAGTAAACAAAGAATTTCTGTAATCTAGACACGATGACAAATTTATTGCTAGTTCTCTCTATATGATGAAAGGTTAGGGCATTGTAGCAATATCCACCTCAGGTCCACACAACTACAATGGTGACACAAATCTATCCGTCTGAAAAAACTAGTCCTATCTGTGAAAGGATGATTCATATAGATTTGGATTTTACATACATGTTTGACTAAAAAATTAATGAAATCTTATAGAAATACTTGTTTCTCTTAATTGGTTGCTTGATGGTCTTCAAGGATCTTGAAAATGCCAGTAGATGAAATGGCTATTCTAAACTGGCCCTTTGTATTTGAATCTGTTTGTGTATGTTGCTGTTGTGGACTGGCAGAACATCCAGGATATTTTCCCACCTCACACCCATTGTTCCTGGGAAAGTCTCCTGATACACCTCAATCTTGACCAGGATATAGCGATTATTGAAGATAAATGAATGAATAAATGAATAAATGAATGAATGAATGAATGAATGAATGAATGAACGAATGAAGCTTATTTATGGAATGCAATAAATGCCATTATATGTGTTATAAGTAAACAGATGTTTAGCTCTCAGTACAGATAAAAAAAGTGTTACAATTCTTGCCTGTAGTAATCAAACCTAGTACACCACATATACAATAAAGAAAATTAGGTTGAAAAATGCTTTAGTATTCCCTTAAATCACTATTACAGTAAGTACGAAGTTGTGTTAATCGTACCATGTCTGAGGGTTGGTGCACTACCCCATTCATGGATCCGCAGGCCAGCATGTATGGTGGGAACGGATCGGACCACCCGTTCTCTGTACAGTTTCTTCTTACATTTCCTATTCATAAAGATAAACACATATCATCTCTATAATAACATAGCCGTGATGAATGACTGGCTTCAAACCACGCCCAAACCAACCTTTGACCTTGAGCAACTTGGGGCACTGCTGAGAGATCACAGCTCCAATCTCTGCACGAGGCCAACAGTTCACATCGTCCCATAATGCACTGCAGCCTGCAGGGAAAATGATGAAGGCATTATTTCTGTTTGAAGATTATATACACTGAATACTTCCCATTTGATAGATGAACTTTCCTTCTCTTTGACATATAAGTTCATAGGTTAATGGTGAGAAATAAATAAAATGTTTTTGTCCATGATGTTTACAGGAAATATAATATCTCTGCATCAGCCAATAATATCTTACAATTGAGTCTCCAAAACTCTGTTCCCTTTAATATTGCACATCATATACAATAATGTGATAACAGATGACATGCAATCTAAATGGTCTTCTCGTTCACAGTAGCTGTAATTGAGTAAGCCAGTCAGAAGATATAATCAGTCAGAAGAAATCAGGAACTGAACACATGCACACACAAACACAAACATGCACACAGTATCAATCATGAGAGAGGAACCATTCACATGCTGATGAATGCTTTCCTTTTAAGACAGCAGACATTACGGATTCAGCTTTTTCTCTGTTGTGCTTTAAAGTCTTGGTCTTCTGATTAACAGCTGGAAAACGGAGGCTTTTTGTTATTATAAGTGTGTTTCACACAGGTAGAAATAACTGCGGATCTCTCTGTCTTAGATGATTTATTTATATAATGATTGAGAATGCCAGAGTGAGGAAGACAGTCAGAAAGAAAGATATATATATATATATATATATATATATATATATATATATATATATATATATATATAGAGAGAGAGAGAGAGAGAGAGAGAGAGAGAGAGAGAGAGAGAGAGAGAGAGAGAAAGAATGAGAGGGTGAGTGATTATTATTTTAATGTCAGTGTACTGGCAGGCTGCTATTTATGGTGTGTCTGCAAGCCTGGTGTTACTGACAGCTCTAGTAAGCAATCATACAGGCCTAAAATCAGTCCATGTTAAACTTCAAATTATGCAGACCATAATCTAAAAATATCCACTTGGACACTTTCGGAAACAGTAAAACGGTGAAATAAACTAACATAAAATAAAAATCCTTGGTGAAGGAAGTAAGTGACCCATTGACGTAGTTGAGGTTGTGTATGGTAACTGATTGAGGTGGACAGGGCAACATGTTTAATGTGATAACAAGCAGCGCTACATCATGGTGGTTATTCATCATATTCACTATCGTATCAGTTTACATATTCCAAAGATAAAGCAAAATGACATGTTTGTCCAATAACATATACACCCATACAGAAACACATGGATATGAAAGTGCCCAGGTGTGGACAGTAATACGCATAATCCCATATAGTTTTACTATCTTCTGAACCAAAAATTTTGGCTCTGTTTAGGAGCGACTGAATAGTGAAAAAAGAAGAGGTCATGCACATGTGTGTGTATGAGTATATATAAATCACCTGTAGAGTTAGTGTGTGTAATGTTGTCTTGGTGAATAAGATTATTGCATTTCTCCTCCTCCTGGTGCCACAGGTATTCGGGATCACACTCTAAAGGGATGGATTTTACCTACACACACAAAAGCAATCATTTGTGTTAGACTATAAACTCAGTAATAGAACAGTTACTGTTACTGCATATAACACAACTGCACATTTTGTACTGCATGTTTTGCACATTCTTGTACAATTACTTTATTTCTTCTTACTTCTTCTTAATTTCTTATTTTTCAATTTAGTCATTTATATGCACATTTTAAGAAGGTTTAGGCCAAGTTTTCAATTCTCTGCAAGTTGTGTACTGGGTATAACTGTGTATCTGTCAAATAAAATCTTGAATCTTAAATCAGTTACCATGGATTTTTAAAACCAACTAATTATGGGATGTAAGGTTCTTTTCACATGGGAAATATTTTAGATGTCAACATGGTACATATATACCAGGGCTAGTCTTAACTGCAGACACAGATTTTGAAAAATCTAATTCAATTAAAGCATTTCAACCACCATTAGGGAAAAAAATCACAACCAAACTATTAGACAAAAACAACAGGCAATAATGTATACAGCAAACATAAGAATGAACTAGACACTTATTTAAAAAATGCAGGGTTGATGTTAAAAAAAATTTTTTTTAATTGTAAAAAATAAAAAAATAAAACAAAGAAATAAAACAAAAAAACAAAACAACAACACAAGAATCTTGCTTATGTAAATATGTTAACGGGACATTTGTTACAAAAGCACAAAAAACATACTTCACAATCATAAAACAAGATTGTTATAGCAAGTTAGGATTTATAAAAGTTCCTTCATTATCACAAGTCACAAAATGCCTAGTAAATATACATATACATACAGTAAACGTGATTTGAGCTCGTTTACCTTAAGTATCTCACTGTTTGTTTTAGATTTGTTTTTGGTGGCTTGTATTTCTTTTATTTTAAATAATGGGATCAATATACTTAGTTATGCCATTAAATCTTGTGTTTGGGTTTTGTTTGGATTAAAAATGACCTGGATTCATTTTACTATACTTAGCATGTATACTAGGTTTTTAGGTTTTTACACTTCACTAAGTAAACACACTGTTTTGAATCATTAGACACTTGAAGCACAGTGATTGAAAGCATTGAAAGATTTCAAACATTAAAAGGAGAAAGAAGGTTGTTAGTAATGGCTGTTAATAAGTTTAATAAAAATAAAAAATAAACTCTTGACTACTCAGTTGTTATAACATGAGTCACCATTAAAAGGGCACTGGTTTTGTTTTGTTTTGTTTTTTTGTAATTAACCTGCACATAGCATAAAAACATTATACTCAATAAACGCGCTGGTGGTCAATAATCGCTTTAATAAATAACTCACGCGTGTACAGAAAGTGATGAGAGCCCATACTGTAGCTTTGTGGAACTCCGAAAGCTTCATTGTGCCGGAGTTGAAGCGACGCTCTCTCCACAATCTGCTGGACCGATGTTCACCTTCCCTTCTGTTAACAGCACGCTCCTCTTCTCAAAAACCCATAAGGACATTTCTAAGCTGGTAACCAGCATGGCTGTGCGTGATGAACATCAGTCAAATACAAGCATCCGACAAATACAGCTTTACACTTAAACAGTTTACTCGACTGTGGTAAAGTTGACAATATAACCATCCATTTAAGCCGTGCAACATGAAACGTGATCACATCCTTTAGGCGAAGATTCGATCACGTCCGGTACCACATCGTATAGGACCTCGAGTCCAGATCTTATATTATTTGAATGACTGGAAGATCGAGTTACATAGACAGCATTATGTGAAAATGATGTAGTCTGAGTCGCTTCCCATTTCTTGGTACCTTTCTGAGCCCTCGCTCGCCCCCTCCCCTAAACGAAAAAATCCGCACTAGTTGGTCATTGTGATTCATATTAGTTTCCGACTTCCCCAAACATCCTTCATCGTTTATGTAACCTTGTAAGACCAGAAAAGCAATCATCCTAAATAAATCTACTTTTGCTAATGTTGTGTGTTCCTCTGCGAGGCGGTACAAAAGTAATGATATTCACTATGAATTAAATCATCTTCTCTGGGTCTCTAACTGGCTGGTCTCTGCTGTTCTCTCTCTCTCTCTTTTTTTTTTTTTTTTTTAAATAAAATTAGGATTTATTTGCATGTCAGACAGTGTTTGCATTTAATCCTCAGATATTTGCAAAATAACTAATGAAGAAGAATATTATTTAGTGTGTTACATTTACCAGATGTAAGAATCATTCCATTCATTTATCTATTCATTTTCAGTAACTACTTTATTTTGTTCAGGGTTGTGGTCCACTCAGAGCCTGTTTAGGACACTGAGCACATGCCAGGAGTATTAAACTTGATGAAATGCCAATTCACTGGAGGACATCATATGTGCATTCACACATGTGCATTCACACCTAAGGAAAAATATGCCAATAGGTACCAATTTGCTTACCTGCACAGGTGCGGGACCCACAAAGTTATATTAATGGTATCTTGTTGCTTTTGGCTGCTCCCTGTTAAGTGTCGCCACAGCGGACCAACTGGACCGCACAACAACTTGGCACAGGTTTTACACTGTATGCCCTTCCTGATACAACCCTCCCATTTTTCCGGGCTTGGGACCGGCACTGCATCCAGTGCCTGGAAATTGAACCTTCCGCATGGTAGGTGAGAAACCTACCACTGAGCCACCAATGCCCTATATTAATGGTAGCTATAGGAATAAAAGTCCCAAATAGGAATAAAAGATTCAAATTTCCTTCAAAATTCCCATAAAAATCAAAATGATCTTTATTTGCCTGGCAGTTGTACCTTCCCGTAACAATCCCAATCTCTGACAAGTGTTTTTTTTTTTTTTTCCAGAAGATTATGCATCATAGGTAAGTGTGATGGATCTTGAGAGAGAAAAGTGTAACTGTTCTGATCCCTTTTTACCATGTTAATAGTTTGTTTTTGACCTTCTGAAAATAGACTCTGTGCAAACAAAAATGTCTTGTATTTATCATATTCAAATATTAATTTAATATATAGCATCTTGACACTTAATCTTGGTGGGACGGGTATGGAGGGGTTGTGTGGGGGTTGTTTGGTGCAGTGCTGTGACTGGCTCAACATTTGGTGCTACGCCTTTGCCTTTGGACACTGGGAGAAAACCAGAGAACCCAAAGGAAACCCACACAGATAGAGGAAACATGTGAAACTTCTCACTCCGGATTGAATCAGGGACACTGTAGTTGTGATACAGCAACACTATACCATCATGCCATTCACAGCTGTAACAGAAATAGTTAAATTGTGTTTGTTATTAATATACAAATAGATAAATACTTTTTATCTCCCTTTCTGAATGTGATATAAATGTTCTTCAAAAGTTGTAATCCACAGTCGATGCACTGTAATAGCATTCTGGCTCGTATTTTCTCTATGCAACACTAATTTGTAATATTCTCCCAGATTCTTTCACCTCTGTTCTAGCATCACAGCTTCAGGCTGAGCTTGGGTTACTGTTGGTGTTGGGTTTTGCATATCTTTATAGGTTTCCTCTGGGTTCTCTGGTTTCCTCCCACTTTCCAAGAAACAAGATTGTATGGATTGGTTATTCTGAACTGCCCCTATATATATATGAATGTGTGTATAGTGACTTGTGATGGACTGGGGGTAGGTGTATTCCCACCCTGTGCTCATGTTCCAGGGATAGAGTCAGGATCCACTGCAGCCCAGATCAGGGGCATTTACATTTACCAATCAATATAACATGTTTGTAATAGTAACCAGGCTGCATTCTGTTCACTATAATAATTTATTTCCCAGCCACATCTACCCTACTACCCTACTAGTGCAGCACATTGAATTGAAGCCACTGAAAATGTATCCACCTTCTCAGAAGACAGTAGCAGCAATTACAGTTTGCACAAATTAAAGGCAAAAACTGTATAGTGCATCTGTTTGTCTAATGTTGTGTGCCATATACTTGGTTATAACTGTTGTGGTATGACACATTGATAGAAAAACAAAAGAAACTTTTTGGTTGATTTATCTGGATCGCTCATTGATTATTTTTGAATAAGAGGTTTTGGTTTGATTTGATACAGTGATTACCAGTTCTCACCCATTAGCTAGTTCTTCCTTATCTCACAACTGTATAGTTGGTTTAGATGTTCTGTATTGGTACATTGGTGTAATCATTTTCACTCATGGTATGTACTCTATTGCAAAGGAAGTTCACTTTCTCTCATTGTTCTCTCTCCCTCTGTAAACATTAGAGAGAGTAAAAGATAAAGATTATTGCTGTTCTGGCCCATCCCCAGTAACCAACACAAACACAAGAAGCTAATTGCATACACGTATGTATTACTTATCAGGGGTATGTGAAAGAGAGAAAGATGAGGTGCTCTATCAGACAAATCTGTTTATTCATAACCCATCTGACATAATTCCGGTTCTGTTGTGAAGCTCTTTATAGCTACTGCAGCTTTTGTTTGGAATGAGGACAGGACAGTGATCTAGGATCTGCCTGTATTGGTGTAGTATGTGGCAACTGTGTAATGGTTAAATCAACATTTACCTCTGTGATTGATAACTTGATAACAGCAATAACAGTCATTTTTCAACAAAGAAGCAAGTGTGTGTGTGTCTGTGTGTGTGTGTGTGAAAGAGAGAGAGAGAAAGAGAGAGAGAGAGAAAGAGAGAGAGAGAGAGAGAGTATGAGATAACGCTTAGGAAAGGAAAGGACTTGCTCTCACTAGTCACCAGTGACAACTCATTGCTCTACCAAGATCTCTCTCTCTCTCTCTCCTCTCTCTCTCTCTCTCTCTCTCTCTCTCTCTCTCTCTCTCTCTCTCTCTCTCTCTCTCTCTCTCTCTCTCTCTCTCTCTCTCACACACACACACACACACACACACACACACACACACACACACACACACACACACATACTCTTTCATTGTGCGACTGGCTGACTGTGTACAATAAAAACTGCACTGTTTACAGTTGAAACAATCATAACACACCTTCCATGTTCCCAAACTGGTTGGTGCCAACATTTGTTAGTGCCAATACAAGTTTTAGAAAATTGATCCAAATGTAAGGAAATGTTTACAGATTAATCATCCGGGTGTTACAACGACACTGCTCGTGATGGTACAGCCATTCCTCAGCAATCAAAACGAGTCTTAGAACTGTTATATCAGACATGCTTTCAAAATAGTCCACAATTTTTTTTTGCAATAACAAGTGCACAAAATGTCGAATGATATGACGTAAGTAGCTGGGTAAATATTCTTATCATTAGGCAGCACTATCTGGCTTTTCTCATATCAGTAAAAACAGCAATGCTGAATGTTGCCTGTGTTAAAGGGTTTTTTGGTGAAGCCTTGCATCAACCGAGATTCCGTAGTGGTATTTAAACCTAATCTGATTGTGATTGTTAGCTAGAATGAAACAACCATAAAGCCAACTAGGAACCCCATGGTTATGTGGGCCACAGACAACTATTTTAACCAGCTACAACTAATCACAAAAAGCATTGAAGGATTAATTTTGAAGTTTGTGTATGTGTTTGGAGCCAAATTCAACAGAAACAAATGAATGGATGCTGTCTGGAGGAGGAAGAGCAAATCATGTGCCTGCTTTATCTCTAAGTATTCTGTGGCTCAGGTTGAATACACCAGCCAGAGAACACAGAGAATACAATCAGTATGTCTACTTTACAAATATGTTTTATTTTCAAAGCTTTTGTTCTGTAAGACATAGAAAAGCTAAAACATTATGGAATTCCTTAAATTCCATAATTAAGAAAGAAATTAAGAAATTAATTATATTATCCCCATGTGTATGGGGTGTGCTATTATAGGAAGCTAATCAACCACCTCTAATTTGATTATTCCCCACTATTACAGTGTTTTATTACTTTTATGCCACAACAGTTTGGCAATGATAATTTTTTTTATTGACTAATGACCATTTCTAATTAATTATATTTAAAAATATAATAATATAATTAATTAGGGGGACATGGTGGCTTAGTGGTTAGCACGTTTGCCTCACACTGCCAGGGTTGGGGGTTTGATTCCCACCTCTGCCGTGTGTGTGGAGTTTGCATGTTCCCCCTGTGCCTCGGGGGTTTACTCCGGTTTCCTTCCCCAGTCCAAAGACATGCATTGTAGGTTGATTGGCATCTCTAAAGTGTGTGTGTGTGTGTGTGTGTGTGTGTGTGTGTGTGTGTGTGTGTGTGTGTGTGTTGTGTGTGTGTGTGTGTGTGTGTGTTGTGTGTGTGTGTGTGTGTGTGTGTGTGTGTGTGTGTGTGTGTGGTGTGTGTGTGTGTGTGTGTGTGTGTGTGTGTGTGTGTGTGTGTGTGTGTGTGTGTGTGTGTGTGTGTGTCCACCCACCCCCTGCGATGTCTTGGCACTCCATCCAGGGTGTATCCTGCCTTGATGCCCAATGATGCCTAAGATAGGCACAGGCTCTCTGAGAGTAGATTGGATAAGTGGTAGACAATGAATATAATTAATTATTTTATTGTATTATTTTTTTATTATTAATTATATTTAATTATATTGCTAATTATATAATTAAATTTAATGAAATGTACACAAAAAGTTAAAAAAGCACATTAATATAAACCTGTTGTAAATTACTTCTGGAACTACTTCCAGATCTATGCTGTTGTAGAAAATCAATCACCTTCTGACTAATAAAATTCCAGATAAGGGTGCTCTTTCAGAATAGATTGTAACCTGCTAAATAATGTATATCTTTGATATTTAGCTAGTATTACATTTTTATGTTTATATTTCTGTGTTGGACATTCAAAGATCAAGAGAGTTAGTGGATGAATGGTCAGCCCATTACACCCATTGCACTGCATACACTTCCTGATGACAAAAGATAGCTGAGTTCATCAGTCCTCTGATCCAGTTAAGTTGTGGGATGCCTTTAACATCATTACCTCGAAGTGGAAAACAAGAAAGAGGCTTGAGTATTTATAGTTCTTGAAAAACAACTTTATTAAAAAAAAATGCAATATTTACAGTCCTATACTGTGTATATTAGTTGGTGCTGCACTGTCCCTTATTATTGTCCTGTTCTGTCTTGCACTGTCTTGCTCTATTTGCACTTGTTTGCACACATGCACTTTATGTAGTACTCTGTGGAATACTTAATTCTGGGTTGTCTCTTTGTGGTTTTTGGACCTTGACCTTGAAAAATAGATAAAGGGGCTGTACCATATAAACAGTACAGTGATTGACATAGAACAGTGTGGGAAGAAATGTGTTTAGAGTTGATTAGGTATTGCACAACACATTGGGAAATGCACCTCACGTGTGTATTAATCTACCACAAAATCATTTATCAAGTACACCTTATCAGGTGCATGACAGGTGAAACCCGTTACCAGTTTATACACACACAGATGGGAAAAAGTAGATCTAGCATGTTTCTTATTTCTTCGTTCCACTGCACAGAGTGGTTTATACTCTTTTTTCAGCTCCAGCACAAATGAATGGGTTACTAATCTACAGACTACATTAGATTATTATTTATTATGAATGCATTTCTGGTTTCATAACATGTGGGCTACAGTGGGCTAAAATGTTCACATATGAGGCAAATGCTCTAAACTTATTCAGCTGAAAGGCCACGCCAAATTGATGAAACATAAATTGAAACATAATTGATGCTTAATGGTTTTATTAACAGTTAATATTCACCTTCAGTGCTTTATTCTGGCAAGAGTTGCACTGGACCATATCCAAGGGGCACTAGACACAAAGAAGTAATACATGCACAGATGAGATGCCAGTCTAATGCAGTGACCCAGGCACACACACATTCACATACTCTATATTTTTAGCATAGTCAGTCCACACACTAAAAGTATTTTAGCATAGTCAGTCGACACACTACTCCATAGAATAGTGAATGAATATTTCATAGTAAGCAGGCTAAATAAGATCCTTTCTAGATTTAAGGTTTACCCTATGAGGTTTATACTGAAATCAATTGTGTGGTCCAGTACCATGGTAGGCTTACCTAATCCTCTTAATATCCTCTTATTACACTGTATTTCATATAGAGAACCAGGAGGCTGTTAAGCCATCAGTAAATGTGTTTATCAAGAGATCTTTAAAGGGGCAGTAATAAACATGACTGCATAGTACAGGGAGCCCTTATTTATTATCAGACCTCTGTCACAATACTGAGATTACAAAACATTCAGGGACAGTTTCAATAATCTGAAGATAGTTTTAATTAGAGCAAACCAGTTTCCTATGTTCCTATGTTGTCCCATGTTTTCACATAATTCATATCGATGATATTTAGACCTTGTAACTCTTAAAAATGAAACCATTCATTAATCAATTTAATTAACAAGGCTTTACTGACAATGGTTGCATTTTGCTCGTGTGGAAATGGTGACAGGGCTGAGGGAGTTTTAAAGCATAAAATTTGCGAATAAACATGTGGATAACTAGCATACATGCAAATGGCATAAAAACAAGAAGGAAAAAAAACGTGCTGTTTACAAATTTTTTACCCTCAGTAATTTACTTTTTAATCTATAATTTGGGCAACAAGGTTTTAGGTTACTTTCAGAGTGACCTTGTTATCAAGATCACATTTACAATGGACAATGAGCAGAGCCGACTTAACGTGTAATTCAGAGTTTTTCAGGGCATATGGTTAGATATAGAAGGGTCATAAAATAAGACAGGTTTCTCCACTTCTTAGCAATAGAAAGACTATAGGGCTTACAGATCATGTGTTAATAAAATAGTACAATATAAAATAATATAGCGGGGGGGGGCATGGTGGCTTAGTGTTTAGCACATTTGCCTCACACCTCCAGGGTTGGGGGTTCAATTCCTGCCTCTGCCATATGTGTGTGGAGTTTGCATGTTCTCCCCGTGCCTCGGGGGTTTCCTCCGGGTACTCCGGTTTCCTCCCCTGGTCCAAAGACATGCATTGTAGGTTGATTGGCATCTCTAAATTGTCCATAGTGTGTGGTGAGTGAATGAGAGTGTGTGTGTGTGCCCTGCGATGGGTTGGCACTCCATCTAGGGTGTATCCTGCCTTAATGCCCAATGACGCCTGAGATAGGCACAGGCTCCTCGTGACCTGAGAATAGATCGGATAAGCGGCAGACAATGAATGAATAAAATACTATAAAATAAAATGATATAATATAATATAATATAATGGATAGGCTCCAGGTTCACAACAGCCCTATGTATTATAAATAAATATATTTATAATGCATAGGGTTAAAAAAAAAAAAAAAAAAAAAAAAAAAAAAAAAAAAAAAAAATATATATATATATATATATATATGTATATATATATTATATATATGGAATACTTATCGAAAGGTTATGAGTTCAAATCCCAGATTCACCCTGCTGCCTCTGCTGGGGCCTTGAGCAAGGCCCTTAACCCTCAATTTCTCTGGTAAAACAAAAAGACATAAAATGTATGTCGCTGTGGATAAGGGGGTCTACCAAATGCCACAAATGTGAAATGTATGTTTCGTAAAGCAGAAAACTGCTAACCATGACTAAATAATAAATACAAACCATTGGCTTACATATGTTCTTTCTATATGACTATCATGATTTGTTGTCTTGGGTCTTCCAGGTGGTACTTTACTGACCCTATTGAGCAAACTTTTTAACTCTTAGTAATGGCAGCATATCAGCTCTAACATTAAGTATTTAAAAAAATACTATTAGTCAGTATTTAGGTGTTTTGAGAATAGAGACACTATTACTCAAGGGCTTCTATGGTTGTTTCCATTACATATCTGTCTTTTAGTATCTCAGCTGCCCTGTAATGTTTCAAATTTTCCAAACTCGTGGACTATTTCACAGCCCTCTATAAGACAGTCCAGCTGTGCTGAAGCAGGAAAAAACTGAAAATGTAGATGGCAGTGCTGCTCCATGGAGTGAAGCTGACTGACACTGCTCTGGGCTACACAGCCGTGCTACAACATATAGGCCACAAGATGCCGCTGTTGGGCCAGAAATTCAACACAGCTTTGTTTGGGAAAACTGGGATGAGTAACCCAGGTAGCGCAAACGAAACTTTAACTGTATTTGCATATGAGCTATATTAGAATAGATTAGTCAGATTAGTCTTATACTACAATATGTTAGGTGCACAACATTTAGCCAAGTTGTACATACAGGTTTATCTTTATGGTTATGATGCATGTAACCTTTAACATTTCCAGATGTACAAATGCAATGACCTTTTTCAGAGGAACTGTGCATAAGCACATGACTTTTTTTTTCCAGACAAATTTACCGGAAGCAGTGGCAAAATGACACATGAGCAGTAACTTCCTTCAGAGGAACTGTATAAATGCTGACATTCTTCAGAGCAACTGTACATAATTGAAAAACAGTGACTTTTTTTTTGATCAGAGAAGACATCCAGAAGCATTGATAAAATGACACATGAGCAGTGACCTTACTCAGAGTGCACCCTGCACATAAACAGTGACATTACAACATTACTATTAATCGCTTCTCTTTGTGTCCTTCATATTGTCCTTGTTGTATGTTGGCTTTAAGTGCAGCACATTATTCACTGTTCATTCTTGCTGGGGCGGAAAACACAAGCGTGGTCCCAGCACAGTGTACAGCGTGGACGCGCTGAGAAAGCTGCGCACTGTGTGAAAGAGGAGCGCAGGGGGCGCTTATTGGCACAAACTCGGCCCATCGTGTCATGACTGGAATATGTACTCTGCTGTCTTCCACTGCAGAGCTAAAGAGCAAGTGTGTGCAGGCGGGGATCCGAAACAGAGGAGCGACTGTTGAGTGCAGCAGGACTGCTAGAGAAAGAAAAAATGGTAGGAGTTGCAGGATTCTGAGTTTCGAAGGGAAGCAAGACACAAGCAACTTACTTGCTTGGACGGAAAGCAATGTGGAAAGAAGTGGGACAGAGAAGAGTAAGTGCATTAGGGTTAATGAAAGTGGCATTTTAACGGAGAGAGACTGATGCGAGTTGAGAACCGTGGTGAGGATCAAGGAGGAGCTGGGTGAGTTTTATAACTTGTAAAACATTTTCTTAGCTAATTACAGAGGTCGGGTGTGCTCATTAGAATATTTTCCCCATCAATAACACTGTAGGCTTGTCATAGGTGCAGCCGGCACACTCAGCTCACTATTCATTCCAGGTTGCTTCATTGAGGTGCACAGTCAGGAAGAGAGAGAGAGAGAGAGAGAGAGAGAGAGAGAGTGTGTGTGTGTGTGTGTGTGTGTGTGTGTGTGCGCGCGCGCGCGCGCGCTCGCTCGCATTTCTTGTTTCAGGCTTACTTTTGTTTTGCAGTGCGAGAGTTTGTGTGAGAGTCATGCAGCCGAGCAGGGGAATGGATGGAGAGGTTTGTCAGGACGCCCAACACAGCCGGCAAACACACAAACGGTAGGCTACAGATTTCTGAACGGACTAAATCTTTACCATTCTGTCACTGCATTGTAGTATAATACACCGTTTCACATCCGGTCTTCTGAGACTTCCATGCAGGATATTTTGCTTCAGTTCCTAGCACACCTGAGTCAGGTAATCAGCTGTCTACAGCAGGGCGTAGGCACACTGTTTACACTGGCGTGTCCAGCTTAGACCCTGTGTCTTTAGTGGAATGGCAATGAAGGATGAGTAAAAGCACTAACCCACCTCCATAAAAAATGACAATGTGGCTACTTCTATATGTGTGCGGCCAGAGCAGACATACAGCTAAGCAACACTTGTACGAATTCAGTATAGTTAGATAATAGTAATTGTACTGAAGAAAACTGTTATGTTTGAATACTGTTCACACGGAGTACCAGAATTTACTCAGATGTTTGTTGGAATAGTGTGCTTCTGTGTTAGATAGCTAAACCGAGTAAAACACAGCTACAGTCCTACTGGACACCCAATAGCTATACACTACTGTCTGCAGATTTTCATCCTGATCATTTGCAAAAGGCATAGAATTACCCATCGGACCAGTTGCTTACTTCATACAATATGACAATAATTGTTATGACATTGGGGGTTCAGTGGCTTAGTGGTGCAAGTGCAGTTTGCATGTAATCCCTGTGCTTCAGGGGTTTCCTGTGGACACTCTGGTTTCCTCCCCAAGTCCCAAAGACATGCATGGTAGGCAAAGAGTGACAGCTCAAAATTATCCATATTGTGTGTGTGATTGTGCCCTGTGATGGACTGGCACCCCGTTCACAGTGTCTCCCACCTTGTGCCCAGAGTCCCCTGGGATAAGCTCCAGGCTCCCAGTGACCCTGTGTAGCATAAGCAGTTCAGAAAGCATAAGCAGTTCAGAGTGGTTTGTGGGTATTTTGAAGATTGGGTTATAAAATTAACTCCTAAATTCCCAGCACCCTGTAATGGGTCTAAATTTGCATTTCTCACTTGTTACTACATAACTTTGCAATTAGTTTCATTATATATATACTGCATAATTAATACTAGCTACTCAATAATACTGTGTGTTGAATAGCTTAAAAATAAACAGGGATTTAAGGTTAATTCTGGTCCATCAGTGGACATAATGCAGTACAGTTTCACTACATTTAAAAAACAAAACATATTTCAAAGCATTATACTTGCAGTCACAGTGTGTAGCATTATAATGATCATATGTTTTTTTTATCCTATGCACTTCCCATCTTTCTACAATGGAGATTTTGATAGAATTTCAGGATGGATGTTTCAGTATTTACTGTGTGTATAGAGCATGTCCATGAAATAGGCTATCTGTCTCTGTCTTTAATTTTCCATCCAATTCAATGTGAAATGCAGTCTGTCTGATGCAAGGAAATGACCCAATAATTACATAATTCAGATAATAAAATAATAGACATGTTTTGTTTCTTGGATTAAGGACTAAAGGAACAAAACATCACAAAATGGAAATAAATTGTTAAAGCAGAGATTCAATTGCACTATTGTCATCTGTAAATTCGAGTCCTGTGCCTGCTAGTCTGCTACCCACTAATTTTCTCTTTTTGTTTCATGCAAACACACACACACACACACACACACACACACACACATACACACATGCACACACAGACAAAACTTGTCATTGAGGTCAAGGGTGTTCAAAGATGACTCTTCAAGTTGGTGTACATGTTTTTTTAGGAAGCATTATCTGGTTGTGTTGTTGTTTGTGACTTTCTAGCTTTAATTAACATCCCAGTTCTTGCAGGCTTTTACACAAACTTTGAACCTTTGACTTTTCTCTGTTTCCTGCCCCCAAAGCAGAGCAATGAGAGATCGTGGGAAACAGACCATAGGGACAAGAGAGGCAGGAATTGTGGTATTACATAAAGTATAGTTCTTCTCATTTCTGTGTATTCAGGAAATTAAGCTTTAATTAATCTTTGAAAAAAACACATCTAATCAAGAATCTTTTCTTCAAAGATGAGTGGAAATGCTTGTTTATTCAGGCGAATCACATAATACAGATAATATCTTTAGCATTCCATCAGACCCATTGAGCTGCAGGAAGCGTTAGCTATATGAAGAAAATATAAGTTTAGAAACATAGAGTTGATGTTGGCTGAATAGTTCAGTGTTTGTCATCATAAATAAAGACAATACGTTTGAAATTAGCACTCAGTTTCAGCATGCTGAAAATGTTGTCAACACTCCAATAGCTGGAAGCGTTTTCTCTAGGAGTGGCTTTTAAAATGGCTGTTATGAAGTTTATCCAGAAATACTAGATACGCTATTTTTGTCTCTCTATTTGGTATGTGAATTGTTGATGATATCTGATGTCAGACACTGGCCATTCTTTTAGGGCAATCTGTCCTCTTATGCTTTGTCTGTCCTTCTCTATATGTGCCTCTCTATCATTGTTAGTCCACTGTAATTCAAGTGAGGTGAAGAATTCAAGTGTTTTTATAGTGTTTTTTTTATTTTTATAAGAGCCTACTTTGGCTTCTAGAAAAACCTGACATTCATTGTCAGGGGATTCCTAGTGGGAGAAAGGGGTTTTGTAATACAACCTGAACCCTAATTGTAGGGAGATAATTGTGTAATATAGGTGCAGAACTTTGGTGCCACTAGATCTGCTACCCAGTGCTGACTGTGGTGAAACTGTGTGGAGAAAATTATGTGGAAATCCAAACAGGCCTTAGTCACTCAACTGTATCTGTTCTGCACTACCCCACATACACTCCTGGCGGTGCTGCTTCCAGGGCAATGGCTTTTGATGGCTAGGTCTTCTAAAATTAAGACAGATTAACTACTCTGCCATAACTAATAGAAGTCCATTGTGTGAAACGTCAGGTGTTGGAGAGGAGTCTGGGTAAATGAAATGTATTTTGCACTGCTGGAGTTGGCACATTCTTCATCTCGACAGCTGGTCTTGGAATTTGCCGATGAGAAAGCCAAAAGTGTGGGTTATTGTGATGTCATTTGTTCTTTTACTCAGAACCAAAAGATTACCATGGACACAGTTATTTGTGAATCACTGCACTGAGCATTGGATTACTGTGAATTCTGGCTGATGTTTTCATTTTTCACATTTTTTTGCACTTTTCCCCACAAGTTGTTCACTTCACATGCTCTAATTCATCAATAACAATAATAATAGCTATTATAATTACTGTGGATATGAAGTGGTAAATATGAGGTAACAGTAGAGATGAATAAATAATCAATTCCTATATGTATTATAATTGTAGAAGAGTTTATTGTTGTCACACATACATTACAGTACAGTGGTATTCTATTGGCCCAGCTTAGGAAGTTGGGGTCAGAGAGCAGGGGCAGCTATATTACAGCACCCCTGGAGCAGGGATGGTTATGGATCTTGCTCAAGGGCCCAGCAGTGGCAGCTTGGCGGTGCTGGGGCTTGAATCCTAACCTTCCGATTAACAACCCAGAACCTTAACCACTTGAGCTCCCAAGTGCCAACAAGAAGTGCTAAAAATCTATGATTTTAAGGATTTTTAACAGTGATAGGGAAGGCAGCTGAAAACGTACTTTATTCTTCTTTTTCAGATAAAACAGACTTTGTAAATAAATTTGTTCAGTGCAAAGGTATTAAAGGACTATGACCTGCTTATGTCATCAGTCAGAATAGTTGTTGCTGTTTCATAAGTTTTGTGTCAGTGCTTTTAAACTGTCATCCTGTTGGTGGCTTTTAAACGATTGTTGGCACAATGGCCTCACTCTGTGATTTTAATAAAGAGATTTCTAACACTGCCAGAGCTGTCAGCTGTCCATTATGCATTCTGAGACTGCTGATATCAATTTATGACCAAAGAATTATTTTATGATGCACGATTCTTTTCAGTGATAACAAAATTGTGTTAAAAGTCAACCAGTAAACCCAGCTTTACAGGACATTTTTGCTTTACTCTGTCTTTCCATATGTGGGTGGGAATGTGGTCTCCATAGACTGGACTTTTGCCTTGCCATTGTCTTCTGTTACTTAGTCCCCAGAAAACATAGGATTTTTGTGGTAAAATTCAGTTTTTTCTCTCTGCCTGGTCGGATTTTGTTGTTAACAATGTTGGCACCTCTGTAATTTACTTTTGAGAGATTTTGCACAGATGTACTTGGGCGTTTGCTTTTTAAAAAATAGTAAAAAAAAAAACAACATTACTAATTTCTAATGAGAAAAAAATGAACTTTAAAACAGGAAAATAACCTCTAATATTTGTGTTAATGAATGGAAATGAAATAGAAAGTTTTACAATCTAGCATCAATTGTTTTTCTTTAGCTTGCTCCCCTGTTTGTTCTGTATGCAGAGTAGAACTGTACAACACAGGGTTAGTCATCCTATGGTGTATACATCGCTACCGTGCGATTGAATTGAATAACATTAACACAATTTGTTTTAGTACATCCAACATGATTTGAGTGTGTATTCTAAAAGCCCCGGCTACACCTGAGCTGGGAATCAAACCAATGAGACTAGTGTTTTGCAGCAGCTAAATTACCACGGCACTATTCTACCATACATGTATTAATAAATGCATATATTTAATACTATATTTATAGTTCCCATCAAATAACAAAATACCTGTTGCTTCTCAACATCCTAACAATATTTTATGTAAATTAAGCATAATATTTCTTCCTTAAATCCACATATTTCTTTTTTTGTGCAGTATTACGGTTAGAATTGTAAAATAGTATTATAACGATGCATACTGAATCAGATTTTGAGGTGCCTACACATTTCGATCCACAGGTAAGATAAACATTTATGGTAGTTGCGTATTTTCAGTTACGTTTTTTTTCCTACCTTTAGGTCTTTAGTGTATTCTAAAATAATTGTGACTATATGGAAAATTTATTTCCAGATCATGAAATATATGTTTAATATGCTATCACAAGTCATGGTGGTGCACATAAATAAAACTCCCCTAGAGTTCCTTATAATGCTTACTCTGTCTGCACGTGCCATACATCTACACTACATTCCATATGTCATGACTCCTCCACATACCACACAGACATGCACATACACTTTCCCCTCCTGTCCCTCTCTCTCTCAATAGCACCATTTAACACCACTAGGTCTGGTACTGTTTTGCTGATGTCTAAAGGAAAACATTTCCATAGACCCTAATGGACCCTAAAAGAGAGTGTAAGTACATGTGTACCCTTCTGTCTTGCTCAAGGTGTAGAGACTCATTCTGTTTTATATGTTTTGCAGTCTGAGCAGAACTACAAGGTATTGGCGATGCTAATTAAACTAAATGGGATGTTTTTGGGAGATAACTACATGCATACTGGGGGGTTAGAAGGTTGTATTTAGGGAGAAAATGAGGTGACATTAGTACAGACTGGGCTGTTTTTGTTTCTCTGTTGGACGCAGATAATGAACATAAAGCTAAAGTGTGTTGCACATGGTCTGGATGGAAATTATAGGGGTTCATAGAAAGACAAAACTAATAACTACATTCTTGAAGATGCCATGTGTGATTTCAGCATGTGTGTGAATTCCTTGTGTATGACGTGTGTTTTTTGGAAGCACTACCAGAGCCCGTGATTTATCTCTGTTGTGTATCTGTACAACTGGCCTAGAAGCAAATACACACACACACACACACACACACACACACACACACACAAGCCTGGCCACAAGTTCCTCTCAACACATGGAGACCCAATTCTGACAAGGACTTAATGCTTCCACAATTATACACTCCCATTAAAACACACACACACAATGCAGGCATGAAATGATGCATCAACAAAGCATGTTTGGTGTGGCTACAGTACAACAGCTCGAAAAGAAAAAAGGTTATAGTGAGGACTCAGATATGAATAGTATACACTACCACAGTATTCTTCAACGTTACAATGCAAATACAGTTGCTTTTTAAGCAAATTTTAGACAGCAGTGTGTCGGTATAATAAGAGATAACAAAACATGTTCACAATGCAGTATACATTCACATGGCATTAGCACAACACATGCCATGCAGATATAGGTCAAGGGCTTCAGTTAATGTTTACATCTGACATCAGAATAGAAAGTGGGCATGAGGTGGGAATACACCCTGAATGGGAGGCCATTCCATCAGGGCGCGCACGCACACACATTCACAACTAGGGGCAATTTTAGAGTACATGTTTTGAGAAGTGGGAGAAAACTGGGAACGTGGATGAAACCCACATGGATACAAGGAGAATGTGGGAAACAGAGTTTTAGGCTGATGCTATCCTAAGTCTGTAAACTAGTAAACCAGTGGTGATGTATTGAAGCACTTTTAAATGTCGCTCTGGATAAGGGCCTCTGCCAAATTCCATAAATGGACCCTGGAGCTACAAGGTGACAGTGCCATCCTAAATAATCTTTAGCTGCATTATGATCAACATGTAGCTGGTAATATAGAAAGTCTTGGTTTTCCCATGCAAAATGATATCTTTGCAGAACTGAATAAGAAAATTACTGTTCTTTAATATATAAGTCTATATCTATATCTATAGTCTGTTATTGAGGACCAAAAATAAATATTCTTGTTTGATTTTAGTACATTTATTCAGCATTTTGGTATAAACTGCTAAGTCTTAGTGAAGGGTGGAATTTTTTGTCTGCTGTGTGTTTTTATTTGAAGCCACTAAGCATGTGATCTGCTACTAGCTGTGTTCCTTTGGCACGTATTTCTGCACAGACAATGCACCTTTGTCTTTGAAGAAAGGATACTGTGTAATGGCCATAATTATGCCTCTAGACGCAAATGCCGTTTTTCTGCATCTATGTAAATGTTGGCTTACTCACATACTTTTTTACTCACATAGTTTTATTTCAACATGTGCACACACCTTAGTAACTGACACACAGCTGTATTAAGGTATATATTTGTTGGTGTAGTCTATTAGTGTAGCACTCAAAACTCCTAACTGTAACTGGCTTATCTTATAAACAGTAAATGCTATTCAAGTAAATTTCTGATTGGAACAAGTTCCCGGCAGCTTCTTTATCTAAAGCCTTGTCAGATACTCCAACCAGTACCCAGAGAGATTTGTTTTGCATATGTGTGTGTGTGTGTGGGTGTGTTTTGTGTGTGTGTGTGTGTGTGTGTGTGTGTGTGTGTGTGTGTGTGTGTGTGTGTCTGAGAGAGAGAGAGAGAGAGAAAGAGAGGGAGAGAGAGAGAGTTCAGCTGGCCTTGGCTTGTTGTATCTGTGTCTGTGTATATGCTGGGAACTTTGTGTTCAGGATGTATTGGGCCCAGGAGAACCCACGGGTGAATGACAGGGTGGTCGTCCATCAGGGAGAGACCTTTTTTTGACCTTTGCCAGATACAAGTCAATTCATTGAACCCTCCATTAAAATGAACATGAACAGAGCTCTCTGGAGAAACAGTGTTAATGTTTGATGTTGTATTCATGCCCAAAAAATTAAAGATATAATTTAATACTTATGCTGTGGGAGATGTGAAACACATGATTTTATCAGTTTCAGATTCAGAGTATAATGTCCTCTGACTGCACTTGTGTAAAGTGAATTCGAACATGAGTAAATGGGGATCACGGATGTCAATTTCTCTACTTAACACAACTCGCTCTTTCAGTGAACTCTATTTTAGCATTTAAATAGCATTTCAAAGGTATTGCTTTCAAAATTGTACCGGCCTTAGATCTTTGCCCTCATTGCACCAATTTTTGTTGTGCTATTTACTGGCTGGAATGGACTGATGTATATCACACTGTTGTTATAGGGATGGCTATATGTAAGAGTGTGCATTTTGTAATCGCTATGAGATGGATATCTTCCACTGTGAACAAGTGAGAAAGTGCTAGTGGGGTTTTAGGGGCAGCAGAGGGGTGCAGTGTGGGAAAAAACATTTTGTTTTGGTTTAAATAAGGGGGATACACAGAGGACCTAGTGGTTTCACATACAGGATGACACTCTCTCTGCCTATCTCTCTACCCCTAAACATACACACACACACACACACACACACACACACACACACACACACACACACACACACACAGAGTGTGTGTTGGAGTAATGGTCTTCCCAGACCTTCCCTAGGAAGCCTCTGTTTACTGTTAGTGACCTCTCTTACAATATTACCAGCTGTGTCCCTGGCTCTGGGCTTTGTCTTTCCATTGGGAATGTCTCTCATTCTCTGTCTTCATTACACACACTCTTCTGCTGCCTTACTTCCCATCAAATATCTTTCCTTACAACAATACTTCTGGAGGGCTCAGAGCATACCTGTTTTACACTCAAATCACTGAATAGCATCTGACACTTTTCTGGCTCTCATGAAAGCCAAGACTTTATTTAAAAGCAGTGAGAATTGCATTTGTTTTATCATGCAGCCATGTTTTGCAATGCCAAAAATTATGACTTAATTTATGGCCATCACACCTTGAATGCAGCTTTGCCAAAAGATCCTTTCAGCAACAGTGTGTGCCTTTTTTAACATTGCCCCTCTTTTCCAAAAGAGACAGGAAAACTGGCAAGATCAACATTGTCGTGCAGACTGGGGCAAGGGGGATGGAAACTACTGAACAACAAAAAGACCCGTCTCACCATGTAGCTGTGCTTTACACACACTCTGTATAAGAGAGCCACCGCTGTGATCTCAAGGTCACCCCTTCCTGCTTTTATGCTTTGCCGAACTCTATGCAGCTTGCTGAATAAAACTTTCCACACTGCAAACAATGATTCAGAAGTCCAAATAGCCTGCTTTCTGAAATACATTAAATACACTTAGAGTTATTTTTTGTGTAAACTCCTGTGAGATTATGGGTCATGTTTGAACATGCGGGTGTAATCTCCTCTTAAAGGATAAGAGTGTTTAGAGGATAAGAATTTTTTTGGGCCTCTCTCTTTTTTTGTTAATTGATTATTTTGCTGGTGTTTGTCCGGTTCTTTTATTGTTCTTATTACAGCACAATCAGAATTAACATACATTTAATGTCAGAATTCACGACAAAAGAAATTAAAATGCACCTGAGAAAACCAAGGTCTATATTTCAGTCTGTTCGAAGCAAACAAATAAAACATGATATTTCTTCATTATATAATGAGAGAGACAAGAAGATGAGGCTACAACAAAGTGCAAAATGTCCTCTGACTGTAGCTGTCCTCAGATATAAAGTAAATCCCAGTGTTGACTGATTGTTTGATGAAAGCTACAGTATGCTGATTTGTCCATAATTTTCCACTGCTGACTTTCCTTGTTTGCAGTATATGGAATAAAGCAGAGTGGGTGTTGCTGACTAGCTCAGACATTAGCTCATTTGGCCAAACTCTGAAGACTTTCAGTTTTATATCAGTTCAGTGTAAAATATAACAAATGGTAACAGCATCTGAGTGAGACTGAAGATGATGCGGCTGGCTGTTTATACTCGCTCACAGTTTATCTCTGCCTGATTGCTTTCATGATCAATATGTCAGCAGCCCATCTGTCTACAGGTTTAAAGAGCTACAGCTGGCCTGGCTTGGCTTAGTTCAGCTCAGTGCTCTTTCCCAAGCTGTCCCAGCGTCATCTTGTCATCCTGAACACATCACAAATACTGGTCTTCCCTTGAGCATGCATGGAATAGAGCTATTATACAGTGCTTTGTGACACTCGTGGAAATGCTATTCTGAACAATAAACCAAGAGGTTACGAAGTGATAATTTAGCACTATATTATCTAAATAACAATAAGGATGTATACTAGACACAGTGGATTATCAGGTTTCTTTGGTCCCTTTGGGGTTCCTCTGTTTTGTGTGTGTGTGTGTGTGTGTGTGTGTGTGTGTGTGTGTGTGTGTTTGATGAAGTAGCAACCTTGTTCTCCTGCACCTAGTGTTCCTGAGATAGGCTCCAGATCCATCAAAGCCTGACAATAAGAGTCTATTAAAGATAAACAGAATGTACTAGATCCTAGGTCTGCTCTTGTGTTCTACTTAGTCAGTATGATGTATTTATTATGTATAGGCTGACACCATGGTGACATTTTTTAATAATATATATAATAGGTATTCTATAATTACACAAGATAATGGGCCTGGGTTATTATGTTACTGTGCTTGATACTGGTATTGAAGTCAGAATTATGGATTTTTGACTCTGGAAATCCTGTGAGTCCTGTTAATTTATAACTTTGTGTAACACTCATACAAAACAAGTTTTTGTTGCAAAGTATTTTACACAAGCACTGGTTCTTCTTATATATGTTAAATCTTGCAAAAAAAACAAAAGAACTATTTTCATAAAACACTTTTGTAAAACACTTCTATCATTAGACATTACTGAAAAGCAGCTTTACAGAAATCCAGATGTAGATTTAGATCATTAATGATCAAACCAGAGACACATAAAAACTCTCTGAGACAACATGAGGAAGACACTTTGAGAAAAAGCAGGCACAAGTGGGAACCTCTCCTCTCTGGGTGACAGCAGATAGTGGAATTATAAATCATGCAGTTGAGGAAAAGTAAAGACAAACAAAATTAAGTGTGTTGAAAAGATGTTTAGTGTCATATTGTGAACACGTGTCCTGGTGTGTGTATATACATATACATATATATATATATATATATATATATATATAATATATATAATATATATATATATATATATATATTTTTTTTTTGAATGTCTTAATGATTACAGTGGCAGCTCTTACAAGGAACAAATCTACAGTATGCAGATGAGATAATGCACAAAAGAAAGTATTTTTTGAGGAGTACAAATCTTCCATGTTTGACCAACCATAACAGCTATATCTACAGTGACTATGTGGAACATATGCTGGGAATCTTATTCAAGTGATAATCACTAAATCAGCCATTAATACTGACAGAAATGAATCTAATCAGCAGTTGTTGCTGCTGATGAGCTATTGTTACGGACATCAAGCTTTCTTTTTTCACAGGTTTGTTAGGTTAACTTTGCACTTCAAAAGGCTTGGTAAATTCAGCTTTTTGTCACATGATTTAATTACACCACTGGGGCCCAACATGTCTGTACAGGAATGCGAGTACATACATCATGCTCTTGCAGTGCCATGAAGACAGCAGCTTTTCAGTTACGCTGGATAAAATTCAAATTCACACATTAGCTTTATTACGTGTTCCTTTTGTATGGGTATGTGAGGTTCAACCTTGATGCGTATGATTTTTCTTTATATTTATGTATTATTTCATCAAAGTATAAGTGTTACATTAGTCACTTTCCAATCCTCAGCTGTGGTTAGAGTTCTCTGTTTGGCATGAAGCAAGTTCCTACTTCGCCTGCCTCAGGTTTGATTACGGCGTTAAAGACAACATATTCACACAGCATGAATACACTGTTTAAACACTGAGCTTTTTTATTGTCAACAACTGTTTTCATTAAATAATCAGTTCAGTACCAAGAGATGAAACACAGATTAGAACAGACAATGCAAAATACATATCCAGTGTCATTTTCTTCAAAAAGCTTTTTTTAATATAGATTTTAGCCTTCTTCTGAAAGCCATCTTAGTAAAGCTTCTGATTTGTAATGAAAATTTTTACCATGTATTCTTGGGTCCCTCTAGCTTAAGTTTAGGTCCATCTAGACCTGAGATTACTCAGTACTATTGGACATTGAGAACAACTTGATGTGGTTAGAAGTGAATGGCTTACAGTTTAGACCTACCATTTTCACAGTACTAAATTGTTAGCAATAAATTCCCTTACTTGTTAACACTTCCCAGCCTTATAGCTTTAGTGCAAAGTTAAAAAAAAAAGAAAAAGCAGACTTCAGAAACCTAACATGTCTTGGCTGATCAATTACATTTGAGGAAAGAGGGGTATTGTGTAAACGTCAGCTGCAAGAACGCACATGCCCACGCTTAGGTAAAACTGATAAAGATAAAGCATGATTGAATTAGTGCAAGTCCTGCCTCATAGTTTCAGACCCAGTATCAGATATAAGGGTGTTAATGCTTGGAGGGTCACACCACAATCATTTATCCACCTTCCACAGAGTCAAAGCTAATTACTAGTCTGCTTACAGTTGTCTGTGCCTGCACTAGCAGGATCAGCTACTCGTCCACGCACTCTCATACCCATGCACATGGCTCTTCAGCAGTGCAGGCGCTCTCGATGACAGCTGGCTGGAGTGAGAGAGGTATGCGAAGCCAAGCTTTCTGATGTCATGAGCAAAGGCGTGGCATTAAGGTAGTTCGGTGTGTACTGGCAGTTTGAAGCTGACTCTGTATGACCTTCTATCTGGATTGTGGACTATGACAGCTTTGTAAACAGGAGAATCTAATCCAGTGGATCAGGAGGTAAGAAAGGAATTAATGGGGGGAAAATTGTGAAAAGATAATATGGTTTCTGGGTTTGTTTTGGTTTGGTAATAGTGTATTAGGCAACATTTAACACTACTATCTATTTTGCTCATTAAAGCTACTTTGCAAGGCTTGGCTAGTATATTAGTATACAGATTAATATTTGTACATGTCTGAAGTCATACAGAATAAAATGTCATAACCTTTGAAAAAGTTTAGCAAGTTATTTTATTTAATTTCTTTTATATGGAATAGAATGTGTCCCAATAAATTCCCAATGGATTGTTCTGCACTGTTCCTAAAATACTCTGGGTGTAGTCCGGTAGGTAGCAGGACAGTTTTGGTGCATTGTTCAGAGCTCTGTATATAAACCCACCTTTCCTCAGTGGAGCAGTGTGTTACACACTTTACAGACGCACTTCAACAGCCAGCTGTTTCACACCCTTTAGCCCAGAGTATTGCACCAGTTCTTGGTCACGACCAAGTTACAAACTAGCAGTTAACTCAGATTGCTTTGTTATTTATCGTCTAGACACATATCTTTTGAAACACTGCATACCCTTTGTATTTGAATTGTTGTGTTTATAATGTGTCTTTACAATGGGCATGATGTAACGGTATCTATTTCTGAATTCTAACGGTATTCATTTTTGAAAGCTTCAGTATATTCAAGCTGCAATAATGAGAAGTGGAATGTATGGAATCCGTGCAGCATTTATCTCTGCCTCCTTTCAATATGTGACCTCAGATACCTTGTGCTACCTCAATGTACTGGTCTCGATTTCAGGTATTTAAAATAATGTGTATTTACATAGGACTTGAAAAGCCGAGTCATTTTTGCTGAGTAAGTAATAAAAACATTAATCAGGCTCATGGTAGACACTCCTCAGCCTCCTCCAGGCTTCAGCCACTTTATTAATGCTACTGGAAATGGGCAGGCTGCCCTGTTATGCACGGCTAGTGGCTAAAATCAGATCAGTCTTACTGGTTGCATGCTTCACTTGATAAATAAAGGAAGTAATTGAACCTGATTAATGTAATGTCATTATTTTTCCATTCCTGATGAATGAAACCATTATGAGTGATTTTAAGGACTAGTGGAAACATGATAATCTTCATGTATTATTCCAACCATTCATGGACATTAAGCAGAGGCTACTGCAGATACAAATTCAGAAACAGTAGCACAGGAGAACTCATTCAAATAGTCAAGTGTGTGCATTCTACACTGCATTCTGTACAGAACCGAAGTGCTGTTCATATGAAATGTAGGTTATTATATAGTTTTGTATAATAGTTTATATAGTTTTATATAAGCTATTATACATAGCTATGCTCTACAGTGAATTTCTGCCTCATCACATGATATTTGCTATGCAAATATCACACAGCCCTATATAGCATAACTCTATAATCTCTGACCTGAGACTGAACCTGTCCCCCTCTCTCAGAGGAATTGGTTAGCATTTCACAGCTTGTTTATATTATTTATAAGTCAATGTGTATAATGTTTTTCATCCTGAAAAATGATTCTTTTATTGGTAAACTCCTGTTCAAGTGCAATTTCAGTTCACAGACTTTAATTACTTATTGGTTCTAATAAAAAGCAATAATTGTCCAATTTGTTAGTTCAGCATTATTCTAGGAGGAATTCTGTAATATCCTCTAGTTCATTAGAGCTGTGCATGAGAAGAATCAGCAAACTTTAGAATCAGTACTTCTTTGAGTAGTTTATTGATATCTGAACGGCATGTGCTTTCTTGCTGTCTGGGCTCCTGAGCCCTTGTTTTAAGGGCATGCAAACCATCTGCAGCTGTGCTGCATACTTCTCCCGGCACCAGGTGTTCCTGCAAAAAAGCAGGCCGATTGCCCACCGAACATCTGTTCCCATATGTTCCTATGGCACTGAGCGACGTGCTGAGCTGGCACAGGTACAGTCTGTTAACGCCATTAAATATTCTAACACTCCTGGGCAGAGGGAAGTGTCAGCAACCTGATTGTGTACTCTATCAGTATCAGATGTACAATTGCTTGTCAAATCTATTTCAATGTAGCTTCATCTACTGGGGAAAAAGTGTGAGAAAATGATTTGTCACAGTGGAGTGTTTTTTTTCCAGTATGGGGTCAATGGCAATTTTCGGTTAGGATAGCTGTTAAAATAGGTGTGCCGTTGATGCAGCGATCAGATCTTGGTGTTGGCGGGTTGGAGCAGGAGGAGGCCTCTGGCAGGTCAGGCTGGAACATGTCAGGTGTTGAAAAAGCACAATGCCACTGTGTGCAAATAGGGCTTTGTGTGAGGCACTGCGTCACATGTGTACTGCACTTACATGCCTGTCTGAATATTAGAGCCAGAGGGGTAAACAGAGTTCTTTCACCAAACAAACTGAAACTCATTTACACTACCAGGAAGCTTGGGAGGGTGATGAGCTTTTCATAGAATCTAAAAGAATAGAGTACTTCATTATAGTTTAATGGCAGTTTTGCAATGAAGAGGGTGATGATTTGTATAATCTTTGGACTTTGAAACTTCACTATTTGAACCTGTGTTTGAGAACGTGTCTATCTACATTTGCTTGTGTCCAGTCAATAGACCTCAGAGATTACGGTATTGTAACCTCTTTTCTGAATTATTAATGCTGACAAATATATTTAGATAATATTTCAGATGATTTTTTTTATTTGTTAAATACAGTGCCAACTTAAATCAAGATAAATTAATTATTTAACTTCTTACTCTTAGCACCTGCTTCTGTGACGTGACTACTTACTGCATACATAGAACGGTACTGGGTTTTCTTCCAGTTGAGGTTTCTGCCATTTTTCCTCTGGCTGATTCGAGATGGGCAGGACTATATTAAGTAGAGTGGACATCAAAGTCAAAGTCATTTTACTTGTCAGATGTACATTGAAAAGCTTATTGTGAGGTTATGTAAACTTGCTACAGCACAGATACAACAGAAAAGCACACACGATGTGTCAATAATTTCAATAAATACAAATAGAATTAATAGGGTATGATATTGAAATGCAATTGGGTGCAATATTTGTTTAAAGAGCCACAGAAGATATCTGAGTGTGTATATATAGTTATAAAAGGAGCAGAGTATAAAGTAATACAGTGGTTGTGTCTAAAGTCCTGTAAAAGCAAAGTGAGTATTGTGTTTAAGGTGATATTTAACATGCTTAAATTGACACATAATTATTTAGTAGTCCGGTAGCATGCAAATGAAAATTGTTCCTCAGCCTGTTAATTTGACCGAAAGCTTGGGAAGTACCAGACAGTAGCTTAATAAATAGGTTGTGGGTTGGATGAGTCCAAACTGCCATAATACTGTAAGCCTTTCTCAGGCAGTGTGTCTGCTAGATGTTCCCGAAGTTCCTGAGTTTGCTGTCTGTATTTCTCTCAGCCGCCTTTACCACACACTGCAGGGCCTTGAGCTTGGTGGCAGTGCTCAATCAGGATGTTCTCAATAGTGCAGTTTTAGACGTGTTTGAGGATATTACGGGGCAAACTAAGTTTCATGAGCCTTCTTAGGTGTTACACTGTGCCAGTCAGAATGAACCATCTGCTTACATCAGCTACCTGCTTTACCTCAATCAAAAAAACTGAAGAGTCACTTCTAACTTTCGTTGTTTTTGCCTAAGTTTGTGTAAAATGTCATGTTAGAATTTGTAGAATGTAGTGTAGTACTGAAGTTTGTTTTTTGAAACACTGATAGGAGTGAGAATCAGTGAGTGTCTGCACTATGATTGAGATAATCATGTTCTCTATAGTAGTGTTAAAAAGCTGGAATGGTGTGTTTTTGCTTCATTATTTTTTATTATATTCATTTACATTTAGCACAAGACAATCATTTCACATTTTATGATAAAATCTCATAATTTTTATAAATGCATAAACAGGTTTATGTGATCTTGCTGGAATACTACAGTGTGATATAAGGAGGTATAAAAAGCTCCTTTTAAACCATTCTGTTTAAACAGATGTGGTATGCACATGCTCTACATATCAGTATAGCTTTTTAAATTAACTTGAAGAGACCCACAGCAATAAAGTGCACACAAACCACAGTCTTACCTAATTTTACTGGTTTATGTGTGTACCGTTCCACTTCAGATATGTACAAAATACACAAAACAAACCACAAAATGACTTGTGTAAAAACAAAAGCATTGTGGAAATTTTCCTACATGCTTTTTTGGTGCTAGCACTGTTCACAACTTGTTTCCATTACCAGGGATCTGACATGCCAACTCAGTCCTGTCAGTGCATGTCTTTGGACTGCGGGAGGAAACCAGAGTACCTGGAGGAAACCTGTGAGACACAGGGAGAACATACTCCACACACACAGCAGAGGTGGGAATCAAACCCCCATCTTTGGAGGTGTGAAGCTAACCACCAAGCCATAGTGTGCCCCTATATATACACACAGGGATTGGATATTGAAACTAAAACACTGGCAAGTCAAGTCAAATCAAGAAGCTTTTATTGTCATTTCAACCATTTATAGCTGATGCAGTACACAGTGAAATGAAACGACATTTCTCCAGGATCCTGGTGCTATATAAAACATCATAGAGCTACATAAAACAGGCTGGAGATTTTCCAGCCTGGTGGCTTCACTGGCATCTTCTTCACTCATTTCACATAGTATAGTAAGAGCAAAGTGTGAACGTAGAATTAGCAGAGCAATAGCACAGCGCTACATAAAATATTGCAATCCACACAATATAATGGGACATATCAGAGTTTGAAAGAGATTTACTAAAGCTAGCCAACCACATCTTTTTAAACTGCTGCTTATACTGTGCTTATACAGGACAGCACAACACACTCAGAAGGAAGTAATATCTGCATACATTATCTCATAGACATCCATAACTGACTCTTGTCACTGTGATGGACAAGAGAGAGAGAATATATCATCCCGCCCACCCAGAGAGCATGGTCAGTTTTGTACTACATTAGACTATACATTATACTTAACGCTTTATATAGATAATAGTTCTCTGGAAAGATGCTAAATTGATAGCAGGCGATTTATTCCAAGAGTAATTTATTTCCATTTTTTTAGACGTTATTCCTTTATAGAAATTAAATCTAAACCTTGATTATTGCTCCAAGTTAGGAGTAATCAAAGTTAAGTTTGAACTTTAAGAGTCTTGGTGGAATCGTGATTGCCACTATTTTGAGATTGCTAGCATGCCTCAAGCTGGTATAATTTCAGCATTGAGCAAATCTGATTAGTGGCATTTACCACGAAAACGCGGTAGCACAGTTCTATGAGAACATCTGAACCAGTTAAATGCTTCTGTGGGCGTAGAGGACAAACTTGATTGTGTGTCTTAGTACTCAGAGAACAAGGAAGTCGTATTACATAGAAAACTCAACGGCAGTGGAATATTGGGCTTGACCATCATACAAATGAAGAGAATTTCATAGGAACTCATAGATTAGAGGTCAAACCAGTTAGTCTTCTTGCATTCAAAACAGTGTTATTTTAGTAAGGTAAGTTGCCTTTATTTGTCACATATACATTACTGCACAGTGAAATTATTTCTTCGCATATCCCATCCTTGAGGTTTGGGGTCAGAGTGCAGGGTCAGCCATGATGCAGCACCCCTGGAGTAGGGTGGGTTGGGGGCCTTGCTCAAGGGCCCAACGGTGGCAGCTTGGCAGTGCTGGGGCTTGAACCCCGTTCTTCCGGTCAACGACCCAGAGCCTTAACCACTTGAGCTACCACCGCCTAGTAGCTGTTAAAGACATCTATCGTGTCGTTTTGTGTGTTTGTATACTTCCAAAAATAGTACTGTGGAAATGAAGCAGATGTGCAGAACTGTGAGTATCAGTGGCTTGAACACAGCAAGTATACTTGTTTCAGATCTTTCTTCTCTGAAGGTCAAATTGAAGCCTAATGGTCTGCTGATTTACCCTTACAAAAACATGTGTGTTTGCTTTGGCTTACTCCTTTTCTCAGCTTCAGTCAAATTAAAGATAACATGAAGCCTAAACATATACATGTTCCAGAGCTTTCTGTCCCCAGCAGGAGGATATTTACTTCTCATTGAAGGACTCTACAGGGAATCTACTAAATCAAATCACAGTCTTGTCATTAAAATAATATACAGTGTGCTGGAGTTAAGTGTACACTCTATCAGATCAACAGATGGTTCTAAGGGATTTGAGCTATGTCTGTAATGCTGCATGTCCTGTTCCTTTTTTTTTCTTCTTCAAAATTGTCATGTTTAGATTATTCAAGCATTTCAACCAAATTTTTGGTCCCCGCTGACTGAAAAAAATCTGAAATGTTCAACCTCTAATCTAAATATTACTACAATATCACATAGAGTGCTGTAATCCAGTGTTGTGTCAAATCACAAAATCATGCAAAATTGTGTAGTGCTATACAACAAAATGGCTGGTTTTCTCATCTGTATGCTCTTAAAGAGGGTAGCGTGGATCTTGTTTGTTGTGCTTTCATCTATTGCCTCCCCCTTTCCTCCGTCACCTCCCTGAATAAATCACTTCATTGAAATGCCTTGTGACTTGTGTGTAAAGTGGATCCAGGCTGCTTCATTTAATAGCTGTTTGCTTTGAGCCTTAAATAAAGGATCACTTACAGCCCATTTCACACAGAGTTTTGTCTGATTAGATTTCTTTCCATGATAACTCAAACAGCTCTGTTTCAATTACCATAAAGCTCCACAGAGACAGGAGTCTTGTGGAGATTATTGTGTATACCAAGGTGTAACAATGTATAAATAACATTTATGTTTTCTGCAATTGCATTACTGGTCTGCTGTAAATCACATGGCCTGCTGAAACATACAAAGTACCCTTTGCTGTTGTATCAACCGGAAAGACTTACTATTACACAGACTTACTAATTAGGGGATGAGCTTAGTTTAACCAGATCATATAGAGTGATTTGTATTTTATAACAGATAAACAGTCTTCACCATAAACACTCCATTCTATGAATCACATCTGATCTATACTATGTGTCTCTGTCAGTTGGTGTCTGATGCGTCACATTCTCAAAAATTTGACATTTGAAAGGTGGTTTAAACTCCAATATTGTTAATATATAGTATGTGTACATGTACATTTGCAGCCACATAAAATTTAGCGTAGTATTTTGTGATTATAAAAATAATGACTACTGAGTTTAATTGTATTTCACAGGGCTAGCATTGAACTACCATGAAAAACTTGATCAGTTCATCTATGGACTCTCTTGTGTTCTATTTAATTTAGTATTATATTTGTATGGTGCTTGGACAGTGTAAGTAGTTGCTTTTAGCTGTATAGAGTTCTGCAGGAATGAATCCTAAAGCCTGGAAATAATTAGCACTTCTGGTTACATTGTTCTGAAGTCAGTGGGTTTTTGAATGGGTTTTTCATTTACTGTCTGAAATAAGGTCTATGGTTAACACAAACCCAGGATATTTTCCTGATTTATTTTACAACATTAAATATATTTGTAATACCCCACTCCTGATTTTTTTTTTTTTTTTTTTTTTTTTTTTTTTTTTTTTAACATGTCTTGCAAAAGCTGATTGCTAACAAGTAGGGCCTGCAGAGATTGTGGAAATTAAATATCATCCCTCCAAAGAAGAAAACTCATCCAGCCTTGTTGTGTTTATATTCACACTCTTGCAAACTATTCCAACTTTTCATTAATTCAGATTCATTCACACAAATGTTTTTTCAAATAAAGTTTGAAAGAGCTGTCAGAAGCTTAGTGGTGGTAATGTTGAATTCATGCGACTGTGGTGGATATAAAAGTTATAGCCTAACCTTAGCTTTTTACTTCTGATGGTTGTATTTAGGCTTAAAAATTCATAAAAGCTGTGCTCATTTGTGAAGATTATGGTGCTGACCAGCCTGTGTAAGAATCATATACTTTTCTTGGTCACAGAGCTTATTTCTACAACAATCCAAAAGTCAATGGAAAAATATTATTGACTTTTTGTCAGTTAAAACCAGGGTGATGCTTATTTCTGGGTAGGCCTAGAAAAACATGTCATTCCTGCAGCAATTTCTTTGTGTATTGAAGTTATAAAATAGGAACACTACCCTTAATTGAAGTAGATCACTATGTATTTCTGGATCCAGAATGATCTAAAGATGAAAATATTGTGTTTGTACACCCTGGTTTTCCACAAATAACAGCTCAGTGGTGGAGTCCAGGCAAGTACTTGATACTTGATTACTATCATTTGCTGGAAGTGGACACTAACAGAGGCCAGACCTCTGCATAAGTCTAGTTCCATATGACGTAATAGTTTAAACACACTTAATCAGTGCCGCTAGCCAAAACACAAGAAATGTGTATCAAAATAATCAGATCAGTGTCTCCATACTTTTTTATCTCTGGCCAAAATCACATTACATGTGCTTTGTCTTTTGTAGGAGGTCATCTAAAAACAAGGCACCCCTGCCCCCAGCAGTGGTGCATGGTCCGAGTATGTCATCTAATGCCCCTGCAGTAACACACACTACCATGGAGCAGAAAGAGAATTTACTGGAGCAAGAGCTGGTACTGACAGTGGTACTGCCTGAAGGAGTGGAGAAGACCACAATGGTTCATGGAAGGTGAGTCAATCCTACCGTCATTCTTTGTTCATGAATCATTCTTTGTTGATGAAGTGCAAAGTGTGTGAGAAATGTACACAAACGAGAAACTAGAGGATTTATGCTTAGAATTTCTGTTAGTGCTGTATGGTAGGTGAAGATCTCAAGGTTAGCATTTAACCCAGACAGGATAATCAGATGGTGACAGGCTTAATGCTACGTGTCAAGAGATGCAGTAGTGGTGTGGAGCTGCTTAAGTTGTGCTTGAGGTTCTCAATACTTGTTTCCATATAGCTTTAAATGCTCTGATGCTGAGGATATGGGGATGATTTCTGCAACATAGTTAGGGTAATTAATCAGGTGCTTGTCAATGTGCATTGAGGACTTTTAGTGCTGTTTTAGATATCTGTGGTTACAAAAGTGTTTTTATCTACTATCTTGAGTGATACTGATTTTCCCTGCTCATTATTTACATTTTTGATAAACATTTTCTGATTTAATGATTAAGTCAGCAAAATTATACCAATCAATTCTGAATCAATTCATCATTATTTATTTATTTTCTGGCCTCTTAAACAAACATGGGTTTTAAACAAACCCATCATTTAGGTAATGCATACCTTGCACAATAAACTTAACTTAAATATTAATTCCGTAGTCTTACTCCTTTGGGTTAAAGGATACACAGTTGCTAAAATGTTTTTGACTCCTGTGATATGCAGTGAAATTTATTATTGATAGCCAAAGAATCCTGTGACAGCAAAACTGTTGAGCAGTGTTTCTGTTGCAATGTTGCACATTCAGGTACATGTCCACAAGTTACAGTAAGATAGAAGTCTCTTTCTCAATGGACTTTACTCATAGTAATGAAAATTTTCTAAAAGGATGCAGTAACCTTAGTTGTCACCTTAGTCTCCTCTATAGATAGTGATGTCCATGTGCTGTCCCACAATTATGTTTACAACACACAATCAAACCCAGAATACAGGTTTGCTCATTGTGCTGTATAATCTAATCAATATCACTGAATACTGTAGCAGTGTCAGAGCATGTAGGGAAGATTCCATTGTTGTGTTATATAGGTATTTGAGCTAATGATTTTCAAGCTCAGCTACTGCTACAGAAGTGCTTTCAAGTAGTTGAGTTTATGGATATTTGAGTAATAGATCGTAATTTCATAAGTTTTACTTTGTTGTTTTTGTTTTGTAGAAGATTGAGTACAGAGTACTTAATATTCAGTTATTTCTTAAGTTTAATGAATTATACATTTGTTTTGTGTTGTTAAGGCAACTATTAAGTAGAGACCTAACTATTAGTAATCTGGAGCTCCGCTCTATATAGTGAATGTAGGGTAGGGGGCATTACACTAATGACCTCTTTTGAGTGACCAATGATTAAAAGAAAATTGTTGCTATTTCACAGATATAAGCCAACATTTCATTGTTTTGTTCGCCTTTGTAGGTGTCAGGCACTCATAATGTGCTCACTGCCCCACCTAGCTTCAAAAGCGTTATTATTGCACCTAGTGGCTGAAAATGAGAACTGCCCAAGCGCTAATAGAGGCCCATTAGGGTAGAAATCACCAAGGTCTTGCAAATTGGAAATAAAGCTAATTAATCTCCATCAATAAAATTATAAGTACAGACAACATGTCTGTGAGATACAGATCCACAGAATATCCCAAATCATTATGAAGAAGCCACACTTACTGCTAGTCTATTATTTAGCTAATTCTACAGTAGTAACAGTTTCAGTGGGACTGCTGTTAGACATAAAATGTTTTCTGGCAAAAAGTGAGACACAAACAGTTTAACATCCCATTGCAGTTATACTAAATATAAGCACTTTTAGAATGCTGCTTGTCCAATCAAATAAGTGAACCGGAAAAAGTGGTGTAGTATAGGATACACTATGGTCAAATGTTTGTGTACATCTGATGTTAACATTCATATCTCATTCCTGATTTAGCTTTTCCCTTTGCTGCTATGAAGTGTTTGGATAATGTCCAGGCATTAGAAATCCAATGTCCCAATTTTTTTTGGTGTAGTGTTAGCTCTTTTGTGTGGTTTTTGAAATGCAGTTGGGCTGGAAATTTTTCTGAAACCTGGCAACACTGGTTAATGATATTAGCTCTGTGTTTGTGTCACAGAGCTAATATCATTGTGTCAATGAATGGAAAATGTTTCACCATCCTGGAATCAGTACAGAGAAGAATCTCGATCATTATCTTGCTTAATTAAGATGCACAACTTTAATTTGGAATCTGCGTGGCTGCTCTGACCCACACACGCAAGCCCTGTGTCTCCCAAGTGGTCTGTACTGAAGTTTTGTTTTAAGTGACATAAGTGAGATCATAAAGGTCACTAGTGCATTACATCAATGTTAAAGCAGCTGAAATTGCTGCCTTTCTGAGTCACTTGGGTGGTGCTGCACAAAGCTGAACTGAGGGTAGGATGGAAATGAAAATGGGTTTCAACCATCCTGGAGTCAGTGTGTGCTTACACTCCAGCAATTTAGTCATCAACATTTCATTATTAATATCATTCTTTTTCTCCAATCTTCTTCAGTTCTGCCTTTTTAATGCTCCCGAATGATACATTTCATTAGCAACGTGCAGCTTTTTCCTTTGCCAACTGATGGTGCTGTTGTCTTAGTTCAGTTCTCTGCATTGCAAAGATTGCGGAAAATCAAATTAGGTGAAAAGCAAAACTTTTTTTTTTATCACAGCAAATGAACTAGCATGCTGATATTTTTGCCAGGCTTAAACTGAAACCAGGTTACATTTGGAAGAATTGCATATTAAATTCCTCCCAGTCTTCTCTGTTGGGACGCTAATAGTGTCCCCAACCTTTTCTTTCTCAGGACTTAACTGTAGCTGCTGTATATTTCCAAAAGCTCCACGGATTCTGACATTCCAGAAGCAGTTGGAAAGCATCATGTAGCTCATTCTGTGTCACTAAAGGATTTTCCACACTCACTATGTTCCTGTATGGGAGAAACATTCCTGATCCAGCATAGCAGTGTATGCAGTATGTATATATATATATATATATATATATATATATATATATATATATATATATATATATATATATATATATATATATATATATATATAAAATGTGTGTGTGTATATATATATCAGTGTATCTCAATGTTAATATGTTAACTTCTTTAAAATCCCAGCTATCATTAAATGTATGTATTATTTAGTAACTAAGCTGAAGATTTTAGGAAAACTATGTATCTGTGAGAGTGAGTAATGTAAGTCTGGGAGTTTTAGAGGTTCACGAATGTTTATGAAGCTTCAAGCTGAGATAACCAGCATAGAATTTTGGTTATAACCCAGGGGCTTTATAACATTTGGTTATTTCTACTGGTAGGACATTATTCATGCAAATGAATACACTGTAGCGTGTGCTGAAGACATTTTAGAGAACACACATAGTATTTGTTTTTAGTCTCAGTTGCAGACCTTTATGCCGTTTATGCACAATGCCTTATTTATATGTGGTTGTGTTTGCTACATAACCTCCAATACTGTATTTTTAAGTTTTAATTGAAATTGTAACTCAGGTATACAGTATGAAACTAGTGTGTCATTCTTAGGGAAGGGTGTACTTTGCCTAGCTACAGACTGTTAGGTATTTTCTTCATAGCTGCATTCAGTTTCTGGTTTTTTGTCTATAACTGTGCTTGCCTCAGACTATTTTGTGTCTCGGAGTTTCATGGTGTTAGTCAATGATACCGTTTGCACAAAATGTCTATTATACACACACACACACACACACACACACACACACACACACACACACACACACACACACACACACACATGCTTGTCATGCTTCATGTCATCTTGAACACCCAGACTTCTTTCTTTCTTTTCCCTCCACAACAGCTCCATCCAGTGGAGATAATATATTTGGAGCAAAGATGTATCTTGCAAAGTGTGTGTGTGTGTGTGTGTGTGTCTAAAAGTCTAATCCATATGTGTCCATCTGTGTTTATAGTAAACCCATGATTGACCTACTCGTGATGCTGTGTGCAAAATACCATCTCAACCCATCAGGCCACACCATTGAGCTAGTTTCCACCAATAAGAATCACATTAAGTTTAAGCCCAATACTCTTATTGGTGCTCTGGAGGCTGAGAAGGTTCTTCTCAAGCCCAAAGGCATGGAGGACCAGAATAAGAAGACTGGACCACAAATGCCAGAGGTATTTGGGCTTTAATTATGTCCTTAATTTTAAAAAATGTAGCATTGGAAAATGTAGAATAGACTTGTTAAAATGTATTTAATGTCTCATCTCATTTAATGAAAACACCCATAGGCTCTGTTTCTCAATCTTTTTTTGTATCTCTTTTATTAATTTGATCACATATGTCTCCCTCAGGCTACTGTGCGTCTGGTAATAAACTATAAAAGGACCCAGAAGACAATTTTGCGAGTGAACCCCAAGATTGCTCTGCAGGAGCTGCTGCCTGCTATTTGCGAGAAATGTGAATTTGATGTCCAGAGCACCGTGCTGCTGAAGAACGTGCACTCACAGGAGCCTTTGGACCTGAGCAACTCTCTCAACGATCTCAGCCTCCGGGAGCTCTACGCCAGAGACACACGGGGTAATGACAATAACGAATAATAAAAAAAAAAGGCTTATTACAAATCCAGCTGTCTCTGGCTGCACAGTGGTGGTGTATTCACTTCCTCAGAGCTATGTCTTCTTCATTAACTGACTGTCACTGCCATTTTATTAACTCGCCTTTCCGTAATCTCTGTACAGTTATCAGTCCAACAGACTTTCCTCCATCACCAACTCATTCAGGTAACAGTCACTATGAGCTGTAATGTAGTTTCAGTTATCGCTGCATAATATACATAATCGAATCTTCTGTATTCATGTTATATCGCTGCACATGAGGCATGTCTTGCAGAATATTAAAACACTTAATTGAACCTAAATGAAATTAGCAATATTTTGATTATTAAAAAAAGATTATTGAGTTTTAAAGAGTATTGTGCAGTCATTGTTTTCCACTATAAACTTATGTATTTTTAATCCATTTATTTAAAACCTTGTGAATTTGTCTCACAGATGTTATTCAACCTAGCAAGGACAAACTCCAGAAAGAAAAGGAAAACAAAGGTCTGTTTGGCATGTTCAGACGAGGAAGTAAGAAGAAACCAGATCAGGTGGGTGCAGGTTTTTCACATCACAAGGTGGTTGATTTGTTAGCAATTAAATGGTTTAAAAGATACTGTTTATTGTTCCTGAATGTTGAGGAGTCTCCAGAGAGTGAAAGAGACCCTTCCAAAACAGTCATCTACAAAGTTGTTTGCCATTGCACAGGCAGTTCAGGGCTGATAGATGAAATGTTTGTTTTTGGTGTTCTTTAAACTTTGCATGGACAAGCCCTGATCTTTTTCATTGGTTAGACGTCATGCTTGACCTTGTACCCAAATTCAGACTTTTGCTCACTGGAGAATGGTGTTAAGAGCTGCTGCCATTCAGGAGTGTTGGAGTGGCTATCTGCAAGACCGAAAGTCAGGAAATTGTTTGCTGTTTTTGTCTCTTTTTAAAGGCATCAACTGTAAGTGCGCCAGCATCCCCGATCAACAGGAAATCGAGACCTATGAGCATGAGCTCCATCAGCGTTCATTCCTCAACATACGACTCCAACACTATGCCGTCTGACACACCAAAGAAGAGACGGGCCCCTCTGCCCCCGCAGATGACACCCTCTGACCTCAGCCATATGCACAGCAACTCTCAAACAAGCAGTCATCCTGATGGCAACCAGGTATGCAGTGCTTACATTACTCTTCTCTTCAGATTTACATTTAACATCAGAACAAATCCTGAGCTGTAAGTTAATGATAATATTATCAGGCTGTGTGCTAGGGTCTTCAGGTTCACTTATTTCTATACTACACCTAGTATTTATTTACTACACACAAAACTATTAATTTCTTTTAAATAAACAATTAGCTGAAATAATCAGAGCATTTCAGTTTATATTATGTAAGTTAAATGAAAGTGAAACTTCTCTGGATTGTGAAGGTCACAGCGTCTCTGAGACGAAGTTTATCTACCGATTCGTCTCTAAAGAGGAGTAAGAGGAAGGCCCCACCACCCCCTGCCTCCCCCAGCAGCCCTTCAATGACCCATGATGAAAAAATGCAGGATACAGCTGTAACAGGTCAGTCTGCAGCCTCTGGCAGCTAGTAAACACTCAGACATTTATTACAGACATAAAGGTTCAGCACAGTCCATCACAGGTCGTGTTTCTCCAGCTGTTGTTGTATGCTGATTGGTAATCTGTAGCCGTGTTACAGAGACGCATTCAGTCAGAAGTGGAAATTTGGATCGTAGAAATGTTGTTATATAGTTAATCTTATGTTTGTTATTGAATCAGTCATTTATTAATATTAAAATCATTAAGTGTTTAAAGTTTGCTCTTAGACATATAAACAGCTGTACTTTGTCCTGCATGTAAACACAGCTAGACATGGAGCAGCAAATGAGATTGCTGGCAGTGCAGATTTGTGTACAAAAGCTCAATTTTGTATACATACTGCCTCTTAGTGGTCCGTTTGGGAAAATACAACTCTTTCAGACTGTTGTGGATATTTCTCTTATCTGAGTTGGTGTGTTTCTGTACACTCAGATACTCTGTTTCTACTATGATTTAATTCTATCAATTTAAAGCTGTGGCAGTGGAGTGTAGAATAGCCTTTGCAATGGATTTGAATATTTGCATCCGCTTGACAATTGCGCACATACACACACACACACACACACACACACATTTAAAACAGGTTCAGCAATTGGGTCAAGCTGAAGATTTATAAACAGTACTGCATGCGCCATGGCATTTCTTCAGAATCACTCTGGCACAGAAATGGCTTGCATGGCTACAGTGAGCTGATAATTTCAGTCAGATTCCTGTACAGTGGCTTCTGTAGACATCTTTGATGTAAATTTAAAAAACCTAAAACTATAGTGCTCGAGTGAATGGCTGTGTATTACGCAGCCCTTTCCATCCTCTTTTCCACTTAAAAATATTTCAAACTTAAAACTCAGCACATTTTTAACAGCAGTACTGTTCTTTTCACATTGCTCTTTTTTTCAGTAGTTGTAGAATGATATAAGGAGAAACGCTTATCTAATAGATTGTAATTTCTGTCCACAAAGCTAGCTAAAGTATCATTAGATGTAAGGTTTTAATCACTCCTTTATGCTGTGTAGCATGTGAATCTCTTATGGTTTGGTGTAAATATGGTTTAGTGTGATCATTTTCCAATAACATCTTCCAAAGTGTTTAATTTCCTCAGTATCACAGCAATGTTTTGAACATAAACAGACATTTGGTCCATTTATAGTTACTGTTTACTATTAAAACTTACAAATATCTGCAGAAATTTTTACATTATAAAGAGTTTGACAAGTTTTAATCCATTTGTATGGACTGTTGGGGGGGCTTGGTGGTTAGCACGTTTGCCTCACACCTCCAGGGTTGGGGTTCGATTCCCGCCTCCACCGTGTGTGGGGAGTTTGCATGTAAATTTGTGTGGAGTTTGCATGTTCTCCCCGTGCCTCAGGGGTTTCCTCCGGGTACTCCGGTTTCCTCCCCCAGTCCAAAGACATGCATTGTAGGTTGATTGGCATCTCTAAATTGTCCGTAGTGTGTGATTGAGTGAATGAGAGTGTGTGTGTGCCCTGCAATTGGTTGGTGCTCCATCCATAGTGTATCCTGCCTTGATGCCCAATGACGCCTGAGATAGGCACAGGCTCCCCGTGACCCGAGAATAGATCGGATAAGCGGTAGACAATGAATGTATGAACTGTTCACTTTACAAGTCTCTGTGAAGTAGTTACTGTGAAAAAAAAAGAAGGAAGTATTTGAAATTTACTGGTCAGTAGAAACCTTACAGCCTCCACTCTCTAACTGAAAAGTTTTGAACACCCTCTGACCAATCAGAAACAAGAATTCAACAGTGTTGTGGTATAATCTCAGTCTAAAGAAATATCCCACACATTTCAATTAAATTTATATAGTCATGTGGAGTGTGTCAGCAAACACATGCTTTCTTTAAAATTTCTTGAACAGTTACATAATCATATTGCTGCACCATCAATTTTTAATTATAGCTCTTGACCGTAGGCTTTAATCTCCGTACTATGAAATCCTGAAAAAGTATTTAATCTATGAACTATGTTTGTAGATTGGAATTTAATATATTTTGTGGCTTAACAGTAATATTTAGTAGTAAAGGGCTCTCCTGCTGAATCTTGTTGCTCTCAGCAAGATTCGTTAATACATTACAGAAGAACAGTACGTTATTTATTGTGGGCTTATGTTTATTGTGTATTTCAGTAATAATTTTTAGATTTAGTTAATGCTCATGTTATTTTAAACTCTAAAAGTCCGTCTGTGTCTGTTTTCGCAACTAATTAGTTATTGTATAATTTTGTGGAGGATGTTATGTACACTATTTATTTCAGGACTGTACTACTTCCTCTTTTGCTCTAAAAGCGGTTACAGGGCTTGACTTTACAGACTGTCCAGAAGGTGGCGAATGACAGACAGGGTTTCTTTCCACTTGCTGCTTTCTGCTGCATTTCAACCTCCTGTGGTGGCGTCTTCTCCCTCTGACATTTAATTAGATTCTAATTATATGTTCATGACAGTGTCTGTATTTTTTCCAGACAGTATCTTTGTCTAGTTATTTTTTATGTGTGGATTCTTTTTTCATTGCTTGTATAGTCTATGAATTATGGAGTTGGGAAGGGGATCAGACATAGCATGTATACAGACATTAGCAGCAACAAACACTACAACTATCTCATTTATAGGAATATAAAATCTCCCAACTTCTGTATGAGTCCCCCCTCCACACACACACACACACACACACACACACACACACACACACACACTTTCACCTGTCAATCCAGCTGTCAGACTCCTGAATCTGGCTTCAACACGAAAAATGTTTATTTCCTCTTTATTTTCATCGATAGTGTTGCTATTTTTTTTAGTATAACTGTTAGTGTTACTATTTGTCCACATACCTTTTAAAAAATGGTTGTGTTAAGTCACAAAATTGCAGTCTTCAAGCTTCATAAATTCATTAAATTTAGAAATCCTGGGCATGCATCTTATCCAGATTCAGTCAGTGACCTGTCTCACATAAATAAGCTTTCCATCACATTCTTTTATCAAGCCCAAAAACTGAAGAACAGAAACCATCTTTCTCTTTATTTCAACTTATATCATACAACTTAAGTCTTTTGATGCCGTCTAGGTGAAATTTAAATATCTGCATAGTCACTTGACTGTAGATCTCATTGAGAAACAGTCTGAAGCAGCTGAAAGGCATTTTCTGGGGTTGCCACATATTGCTTAACTGTATATAACGCTATATTTAACACACCAGACTTGTCTTGGTTAGTAATGGTTTGCCAGGCTCATGTGTTTGGCAGCTCCTATGAAAAACTGTGCTATGAGCTTTCACAAGCTGACCACTAATACAGTTAGTAGCTAGTAATGTATTTTTAATGGAATGAACCATACTTGGGTGTGTATCAATAAAACTAGTTGCACAGCAATAATATGGTCTATGTGTGATAAAAGCTGCATTCTGTCCTGACTTTTAATAAGACACTATGTTTTTTGTCAGGAATCACAACTGTGTCTTCTAGAGGAAAAACCTAACAAGGGCTCTCATTGTAACCATGAATGTTTTACTTTTCAAAATGTCTTGAATACTCAGGGCCCCAGTGGTACAAAGCTCTCATAAAAATGCATTGTTTTGCTTAGATGTGATAGCAAGTCTTTCAATAAAAAATGACTACAGGGGTGAAGGGGGGCATAGCTTTTAGGGAGTAATTGCACTCTAATCAGGGATGTGAATCTACAGACAGACTCAGCTCCTCGTTCATAACCACAAAAAAGGAGCCACTTGAGACAGAGAAACTCTTTCCGCAATGCAGTGTTTTACCCAGTGTTTGTATTCTATATTTTTTAATATCCTTTTGGCAGTATATTAGAGTTTGATGCATCTTACAGTTTTTCGGCATTAGGTTTCGGTAATAAAGTGTGGGCAAAGTTTGGAATCGTCTTTGTGCTTGTGTCTCCAGCGCTGGCTTGTTCCCCTGCTGACAGCAATAATCAGCTTCACAGAGGAGCAGAGGGAGGCATGGAGAAAGGCAGTGAAACATGGGCAGGGACAGGGTGAACAAAGAGACCAAAAAGGAGATTAAGATACATACGTAGTGAAATGATAGAAAAAAAACTGAGAATAGAAAAAAATAAAATAGTTAGAAAGAAAGGAAAGAGAAGAAAATAAAGCCCAGATTCTGATTGTCGCTCTCAATTTTCATGGCACTCCACAACCTGAGAAAAAGGGAGAGAGATCACAGAGCGCTCTGCAGAGAGAATCTCTCTCTTTGAATACTGCTTCTGCACTCCAGTCCCCAGCGACAGCCCTTGAAGTGCTGAATGCAGCGGCTGGCGGAGGAAAGTGAGATGTCTTAATTAAGAGCGATCCCCTCACTCTGAAGAACCGTGTGGCACAGCAGCACTCCGGTCTGCCTGCTTCACTCTCGCACTAATACAGCTCCCATCAGCCCATTATGTAAGCTGCTCCTTGACACCGCTGAGAAGCAGAATACAGATCTCTTTATTATCCCATGCTGTAAATGGCCACTGAACCTACTGTGAAAATGAAGCAGAGAATCATCCAGGTGTTATTTGAGACAAAAATCCAAAGTTAATGAACACATTATAACCAATACGTAACCTGGAGTACAGGCAGCCCTTGTCTCAGTTTCAAGTGAAAGCAGCTTTTCATACACTTTTAATGAACAGATCAAGTGCCTGGAAGCATAAAGAAGAAACCTAAAGAGGAGCCAAGCCTCAAAAAAGAAAAATTACACCTTTTCTTTCTAGACAAGGCCAAGAGGCGTAATACTTTACCAGTAGCATTACTTTCACAGGAGGAGACATTTGACTGACCCACCCATGTTTACTTGCCATGTTTACTCAAACAAAACTCTAATAAATTTTAAAGACATGAGGCTGTATCTATACCTTGCTCATAAGAGCTCATTGTGTCAGTGTTCAAATGTTTGTTTTTCCCATCACAAACTGGTGTACAGAAGTGCAAATACACAAGAGTATGAAGAGCTAATAAAATTGAAATCTACAGTGCAAGTTTCTGAAGCTTGTGACCAGTTAATTGTACCAAAGATATCTGATGCTGTGTGAGCTGAGTGTCTGAGAATGTGGCTATTTATTATGTCGGATAGTACAAATTATAAAAGATACTTGAGCCTGTGGCTCTTAGCAGAGGTGGTGATAGCTAAAACTTTGCTAAATTTAAGTTATCTGGAGTGTTTTTATTTGGATCAGCTTTTTTTTTTGTATATAATGCTACAATTATCTTAACCCGTGCATCTTCATAACATTCGGATTAGAACATGTTTTAGGGGTTTTACTATATTGTTATAATGTTTAACACAATTTTGCAGGGTTGCTAGCAACTCCTGAGGAGTTTCCAGAAAATCAGGAGTCTTCTATGGTCTCCGACACTACTGTTGTCACTGTAAGCTCCAGTCCTGAGAGTTTGAGTCCTCTACCAGAGCTTCTGGAGGATGACAGCAGCATCAACCTCTCTGCGGACGTCTCTATGGACTCTGGCAGAGCTGAAACTGCCTCCCCGACTCAGGATTCAGAGATGGAAGGTGTAGCTCCACCTAGGGAGAGCCTACAAAAAGTGTCCTCTGATCTGACCACAGATGGCAAGTACGACAGTTTTAAGGAAATAAAGCTGCTTTTATTTATTTATTTAAAAACAACACGCTATGCTTAATGTTTGGGTTTCAGTCTGATGTATGGTTTTTGTCCCTGACAGAGTAGCTGCAGACTCTGAGGTGAAAAATCAGCCAGAGGCTGATTCCAATGCTCGATTACAGTCAACAAATGGTGGTGTGTTGTGTTTCCATATTCTTTTTATTTACTTATTTTCTTCACTCTCACACAGACACTTACATTTTTGGGAGTAACTTGATTAAAGTTAAATAATTATTATAGTGGATTTTTTTTGTCTGTCTGCTCAACTTTCTTTATTTTCCTTCTCTTATACAGCCAGTGTTGTTGAGAGGACTGAAACGGCATGTTTAACTGTTGAATGTTCTACAGCATTGAAGGAATTGAGCATTGCACCAATGGATGCAGCTCAGGGTTCTATAGACCTAGTCACACCCACCCAGCGAGCAGAGCCACAGGCTCCTCCTAAGCCTAGTTATGTAGCAGCTGCAGTACAAACAACACCAAACAATTTCTCCGCTGCAACAAGTGCAAGTCAGACACACACTGAAACAAACACTGGCTTTACTGAAGCCACACCCACCCCGAATTCAGTCGCCTGTATGCCGGTAGCTTTAGGGAGCCCAAAAAGGGACATGGCCACAACTACAGAAGAGCCCAGAAGACAAGAAATTCACCCTGTGCAAAGCATTGATACGCAGACATCCACATACACTCACCTTCCCGAAACCCTCAAATCCACACAGACTCCCAGTCCTGGAAATCAAAAGTCCCCACAGATTTCCTCAGCAACTAAACATGGAAGCTTACAGTACCTTGTTGCCTCTGAGCCTAAGCCTAAGCCCTCAAATGAACTCACCCGTGAATACATCCCCAAAGTAGGCATGACCACCTACACTGTTGTGCCTCCGAAGACCTTGGACAAGCTACGCTTCTTTGAAGTGGAGCTGACGCTTGAGTCTTGCAGTGTGCCTGGAGTTCAGGAAGTGAATGTGGAGTCTTTAAGTCAAAAAGCTACAGCAGCAGCAGCAGCATCTCCCACTAGGTTTGAATGCAGGCCTGGCAGTTCCATTGGTCTTTCTCCACCCATTTCCCCAACTGTAGAATCTCCTTCAAACTCCTCCTGTATACTTCAGGCCAAGGAGAAGAAAGTTCCACCTGCAACCAGGCCCAAACCAGCTTCTTTTCGCTTACCACAGAACAAAAGAACACCTGGAAGTTACGTCAGCTCAGCAGTGGTGCGCAGTATGAGTTTGAGTGAGGAAAAGGAGCCTCTACGTAGCCCGCAGAGGGAGAGTTTCCATGGGTTTATGCAGGAGACCTTCCCCCCTCCTCCACCACCCATCCAGTGGGAGGAGGAGGTGAAGAGTACAGAGGAGCAGCATATTTCTCCACCAACATCTCCTTCAAAGCATGAGAAGATGAAGAGAACTAGTTCCGCTTCCTCTCCGAGAGAGACTGAAGTGTTTAGTGGATCAGCACATTCGGTCTTATCACGCCAAATGAGTTTACCAACTGCTGGCCTGTCTCTGGAAAAGCTGCAGAGCTTTGCAGCACCCAAGCCATATTCCTCATCCACACCATCACGCTTTGCCCAGGCTGTCACTACTGCAGTCAAGAGATCCCAGTCTGTTACCCATAATCCTGGTAGGCTGTGTGGACACAAGGTGCCTTTGACGATGACTAAACGTTGCACAATCAGAGAGGCAGATGAGTTTGTTGAATTGCCCACTTCAAGGGTGAGTATGATTTTCGTTTTGGATCTTTTTTAATGCAGATACAAAGAGACTGAAAATCTTCAGATTTTAGTAATTTTTTCTAGTTTTAGGCTATTAGTAAGTTATTTAGTTTAAAAAATTATCTTCGGTATAGACAATTCTTCATCAAAGTCAATGGGATAAAACACTGAGCTTCTGTGACTGAGGTCATCAGCGACTGTGCTCAGCTTTGCAGGATAGTACTGTTCTTTTCTTTGAACCTGCACAATGTGCCCTTTTTCCTTGGTGGCATCACAACCCAACATCTTTTGTTTGATGATGGAATAGAGTGTGTGTGCCATTGTGTTTATTGACAGACGATCCTGTGTGTTTGTTTCTCTTGCCTTTAATACAATATGTCCATGTGAGGTGTGTCACAGTATCAGTGTCTCTATCATCAGCCTGCTGCCTGAGGGACAACTCTGTGTGTGTGTGTGTGTGTGTGTGTGTGTGTGTGTATGAGAGTGAATTAAGGAGTAACTCCAGAGCTCACACATTCTCTATTTATGTATTTGGTAATTGCTCCAAATATCTGTATCTATACATCCGAATTGGCCATAGACAAAATCAGTTTGTTCATTCATTTAACGATGCTTGCTTGTTTAGTTGAAACCAAGTATGAGCTTGGGTAATGTAGAACTGTCTAGAGATCCCACTCATGCATACATTTGTTTGTACCTGCCCACAGTTTTTGTGTTTAGCTAGTTTACTATTTAGTTTGATCCAATACCTAAAATATAAAAACTTGGTAGCCTCATTTAAATCACCATAACCGTCACCGCGTAGTTAATAAGGATCACTGCACATTCATGTTAATGAACATGGTGTTTTTTTGGGTTTTTTTTTGACGCTTCATACTCGTGCTCATATAACATGCAGCTTGTGTATTTTTAGATAACACCTCCAATTTGTACCTGCATCTGTATTCATTTACATTATTTGTTCATTCAGCATAATGTATTTAATGACATCCCTAACATTCTATAAATTTGTACGAACATGAGTGGAATGGCTGACTACATGTGTGTGTATACTATGTAGGATGTGGACAGTGGACATGGACAGAGGAAGAGCAGCAGTAGCTCCTATGGTTCTCCAGTTGAGGACACCGAGGACGTGTGGAAAAGGAGAACACCTGAGATCTCCACAAATAGTTGCTCTAAAACTCACTGCATCTGAGTAAGTATAGTAGCCCTTATAATTCAAAGTTAGAAATAATGACACAAAGTGACATACAAATGAATTTGCATCTGAAAGAGCAGCTAAATGAGCAGTGATTTGAAAGCATGTGAAAAATTGAAATAATGAAAAAAAAACTGAAAGCAACTAATAAGTTTAACACAGCAGTCCTTTATTTTTATTTAATCACATCATGTCGGGATTTAGTATAGAAAGTTATTAAAGTATGTTGTTATTTTATAAAGCTGTTAAGGGCTTAAATCTATTAGAAAACTGAAAACAATTTATGTTTGCCTGTGTTACTGTCATATTTGACCAAAATCAATAGCTGTTTTAATATTTAACGATGCTGTAAAACATACCAGAATCAATCTGAACTTCAGTCATCAATATTTATTTCAGCATTTGAAAAGCTTAAATTAGATTCATTGTTATAAGTAATACTAATTTCAAAAAAGTAGTTTTTGTAGTTGGTACTAAACAGTATATTTCAGTTTAGTGTTAATAAAAGTAATAACTGAAACTAAATAAAAGTTTGTAGGTTTTAAAAAAAAATCTTATTTACCTAAACATTTCAGGAAAAAATAACAAGTAAAACAAATTTTAAAAAAGAAGTGAAGCCTTTTTCTTACTTTAATTTTGGCAAAATTGCACCCACTAGCTTGTTTTTCCCTTTTATAGAACACTAATTATTTAAAATTCAATACTGTTTATCAAATACTAACTAAAGGTTATGTGTATTAATTTGCAGGGATGTTTGGTGTCTCCTGTGATGTGTCCAGTCCGGAAGCCTGCACAGGAACAGAGTATTTAACCACTTCTTTAGCTTTAACCTATATCCCAGTTTAGTGCCTTAATGAGCACTTTTTGAGCTCAGTGCCTTTACACCTTGTCCTCACCCCCAATTCCTCCTTTCCATCCACTGTGAGGATACTCCATCTCAGTGCACCTAAACCAAGAACAGTACAGGAGGACCACAGCTCTGTAAATGTGTTTTCACTTATTCTAATTCCCTGTGTTGGCAATTTTCTAATGCTTGATTGAATTTCTCTCCAGGAAATAACATCTGTTGAGAAACACATGCTGTTTTGTGCATACATTTATCTTTTATGACAACAGAGCGCTGCTAGAAAAGAGATATTCACAACTTTCAGTGGCTTTCAGTAGCTGCAATCTTATTGGCTAATTAGCAGTTTGTAGAAAGTATCACACTCAGCTAAACCTGACAGTGGACACGGATCATGACTATTTTCTTTCATTACATAATCAGTTTCACTGTACATTTAGAAACTCTAATTGTGCTCAGTGTTAAAACTGACATATGCTAGCAGGCCATTATTAGAATACCTATTGTATGTCCGTGCACTCTCTTACCTGTACTTTTGCTCACCTTTTCTGTGTGCAGAATGCCTTTCAGTGTGTGTAAAATCTTAGCAGTAGTTAATACAGAAGTTAATATAGGCTCTGCGCTCTAAGCAAACACATGATGCTCTTGAGGGAACAATTTCACTGGGTTTAAAACATTACTATACACAGCATTTGCCATTTTTGAAGCTTGACTACACTTTTTGCATTTATTATAGCATCTATCTCAAATGCCTTATATTAAAATCTTTCTTAATTCTCATGTTCCTATTGATTCATGTGGTTTCTGAACCTGATATTTTATATGATTTTCATTAATTATGAATATGTTCAGGTTTATGGAAGATGGGTTGTATTTGTGTGATTCCCGTTAACTTATTAGATGTAGTGTGTAGAGTGTGTGACTATCAGTTCATGTGGAAAAGGTACTCGGATATGCCAGACTGGTGTTGCCTTATACTTGTGTGCATGTATACTGAATGCATACCTTGAGTGCAGCTAAACATTACTGGTAGACATGACATAGCTGTAAATTACATGTCATGATTACAATGAAGTAAGCAGTATGTAATGCCATGTACCTGCACACATATAATAATGCATTACACATATGGGGGTTATGTGTAACAAACAGGTGTGAAGGCTGCAAAAAGAAAAAAAAAATCTTTTTAACAAAGCTGAGCACAAAGAGAAACACTGGTTTGCTCATGCTGGTTTCAAAGACAGTTCTGCTGTAATATATTTTCAAACTGTGCATTAAAGAGTAATGCATAAACCTTTCATGACTGTGTTTTTTGTTGTATTTCACAAAGAGTTTTGTATCTTTTTTTACAAGCTTTCACAAGCAAGTAGCACAACAGAGCATAGCACAAAATGTCTTTTTTTTCCCTTTTTCTTTTTTTTGCATGGGCTTGTGAACACAAGTGTGTGTGTGTGTGTGTGTAAAATGATTAGCAGAATCTACAATATTTTTCAATTCATACTGAACATAAATGAGCACTATAAATATAATACAAAACCTATAAATATAAAAAAGGGTCACGAGGATGAGTTGTTTTAAAATGAATGACTGTAGGCATGTACTCAAAACTACATGCATCTTAAGATGCTTACTCAGAACTGAAAAACAATGCAAGTTTTTACTTAACACTGTAAAGCAACATATTTCTTGAACACTACAAATTGATGCAGTACTGATGGTGTTTATTCAACAACGGAATACCTTAGTTCCTGTGGTACACTTGTTATAAAGGTTAATACATTAACAGAAAAAGCACTGCAGTACTTAATATTTATTCAGTATTGTAGCCTAACACTTCATTTGATGCAGTACAATTTAATGTAACACTGCATCCAAAACTTAAAACTTCATCTAAAACTTAAAACCTTTGAGTTTATAAGACCAGCAGTTCTCTGGTTTTAGCTCAGCGGTATTCTTAGACCATGACCTGTTTGTAGTGTAACAGTATAATAGAGTGAAAGGTTCTGTTTTTGATGGAGACTACTAAGCAATTCTGTAATTCACTCTGGATTAGGTTGTCTTAAATGCTAAAAGTATCCCAGCTAAAAGGGAATTTTCAATGTTATGATCTTCCTTAGGGGGGCACGGTGGCCTGGTGGTTAGCACGTTTGCCTCACACCTGCAGGGTTGGGGGTTCGATTCCCGTCTCCTGTGTGTGTGTGTGTGTGTGTGTGTGTGTGTGTGTGTGTGTGTGTGTGGAGTTTGCATGTTCTCCCTGTGCCTCAGGGGTTTCCTCAGGGTACTCTGGTTTCCTCCCAAAAACATGCATTGTAGGTTGATTGGCATCTCTAAATTGTCCGTAGTGTGTGATTGCGTGAGTGAATGAGAGTGTGTGTGCCCTGCGATGGGTTGGCACTCCGTCCAGGGTGTATCCTGCCTTGATGCCCAATGACGCCTTGAGATAGGCACAGGCCCCCCGTGACCCGAGAATAGATCGGATAAGCGGTAGACAATGAATGATCTTCCTTACTGGTTTTTTACTGTTATTAGCCTGTTCAAATGATCGCTTGAATTTAATGTTTTCAACCCAACTCCAAAACAAGTAAGCCTATAAAAACCTGAGGCCCTGCGGTGTTCTGTTGATGGAAAACTTTTATGGCTTATTATCGCATGCATTTAAATATGATCCTTCCAATAGTTGGATTAGCCATAAATGTTCATAAAATAGGCTTAAATCTGTACGCAGGGGGTGCCTGGAGTGATTTATTTATTCATTTATTTATTCACTTAAATGAGTCTTTGCTGCAAAAAGTTTCTCTGAGAATCTCTGTATTAGAGGATTACAAGAATTAATGCGAGGCTTTAGGCCCACATCCAGCCCTGCGGATTTGACTACATCAGGCTTCATGTGACGCATGTGTGGCAGGCAGGCTACACAACTTTACTTAAATGTACGTGAAGGTAACGTAAAGGTGTTTGTGGTGTCTTCACAGTACTTCCCACTGGTCTTCACCCAGTTCTTCCCAGACACATAAATACAGGTACATATCCAGCGCTTTATTTACAGCTGAACGTCACCGCGACGTGGCGCGGCGCGGCGCATGTGCATGACTAATAACACGCCGCTCTGTAACCCAGCGGGAGCGCGCTGCCGTGTACCGGGTAGCGGTGTGAGCATGAGGGGAAGAAACCCGGCCGAAACCGAGCAGCAGGTACAGTAACTCCATCACACATATATGCTCTGGTGTCATGCAGATCACAAGCGCATTTGTCATAGCGTGCTTGTTATATACACTTGCTGTTTGTACGCCTCTCCCTTTTTTTTCTTTTCTTTTTACCCACACACCGTTTTGGTAATGTAACCCAATCGGTTATGTAATGTGCTTCACGGTTGCTGTACATAACGGAAGATTAACGCTCCGCGCACAGTATGCACATGTCAGCAAAAAAGTTATTCCCGGAGTTAAAGTGAACGCCGGTTTTGAGTTTATCTTATCATTTATCTTCTTCTTCTTATTATTACTATTTTAAATCTGATATTTCAGATACATTTCCACTGATGTGTGATTTAAGGCAAGAAACAGGTCATACGAGCAGGTATGATTGCACAACAGGTAGGCGTTTATTGCTGCTCCTCTTTCTTTGTGTCAGATCAGCAGACCTAGTTTTCATTTTAAAATATCACTTTTTTTTTTCCATATGTCAAAGTGAGAAGGATGACATCACATTTTCTTCACACCTCTCCGTTGTTTTTGGTGTTTATTAGAAGAAAACTAGCTCTTTCTTTAGAGAAATGTATATGGACTTGGCCAGGATGGCTGATTTGGAGCATAATTTCACCAGAATTGTGATAAAACATGAATTTCTGTGGCATATGACATATGCAAATGACTAGTTTAAAATTCTATATCTGGTCCAGATTATATGATAAACTTATCCGGAGTGGATATACTTAAAATTTCCTGCAAATAAAGGTACTAAACTGCACTTTTCTTTGTTTTTAGAGTGGTACCATTAAGAGTGCACATTTTGTACCTTTAGCGTGGATGTTTAATATTTTAAAAATGATTAAACCTATGTAATTGGACAAGGTGATTGGACCTGTAAAGCTCTGTGCTGAATGAGCCACAACAAACGAAATACAATTTGTGAGAGTTTCAAGATGAGTGTAAAGAGGTGATCTGTTCAAAATTTGGTTAGTTTTACGTGCATTTGAAGTCTGGTATGACTTTAATTCCAACTCATAACTTATCTTTATTGCCTATGAATTATTTCTCTTTTATTAGACTAGCTTTTATGAATTGCAATGTGATATAAAAATTGCATTTAGTCTTAAAAGTGTCATTAGGTTCAGCTCGGCTAACATACAGTCACATGCATTTTTACATTGCTTTTGGAGACAGAGGATAAGTATGTTTATATAAAGTTCCAAGCAACATTTTCCCACCGTGCTATGCATGTGAAGGTGGGAATCTCTGTTGTACGTTGTGTTCTCACTGAGCCCTGCCTTTGCTGACTGTTCTGTTTGCCTGGGTGCTAGACAAGCAAAGTGTGCGTGTGTGTGTGTGTTTGCTTGCAAATGATTGCATGTTAAAGCCACATTACAGTTAAAAAGGGTGAATGTAGAGATCATAGTGTTGCAAGTAGTGGGCTGTGTGTGTGTGTGTGTGTGTGTGTGTGTGTGTGTGTGTGTGTGTGCTTTAGGCTATAATTACCTGCTCTTTTGCATTACCTGCTTCATACTCTGAAATGAAAAGGCGTGCAAGTCATTCTGCAACCGGTTCCCTGCACGACATTTACCAACAACTGTTTCCTCAGACTGCTAGTTTATTTTATAGTAGTTACATTTTTAGAAGTATCACACAATAAGGACACTGACATGTAAAGGAGGGCATTTACCACTTGACCTTCACAGTTAGCAGTCATTGTTTGCTCTTTGTAAAGTGAAGCTATTCTAGCACATGTGGATTAATCGTTTCAAAAGGAGGATTAGTGTATAAAGAAAGCATGTTCTATAAGCTTCCTTTGGGCAGTTTTGCTTCACCAAGCAGAACTGATCCTCACATGCTTGCAAGAATGCAGTTAGCAGTGGTCTATTTTAGACATATAGGATTGTGGTTATCCCAGTGGTTCCTAGTGCTGGACCTGCATTTTGCTTTCTCAGCTTATTATGTACTGTAATATACCTAAATTAATATATAACTATACCTCGTTAATATAATTGAATGTAATAATTTCTTAGGTGACATTAAAAGACAGGAGTCCTTCATGACCAGGACGGGACATCACTGGGCCTAACTATAAAGTATGTTATGCACAATTTGTGGAGATGTTGGGTTGGAAATATTACAAACAGCAATGCTTAAACTTTGTTTTTGGAAGGAATTACACAATCATGTGTACTGTGGGGAAAAAAAGAAACTAAAAAATAAAAAGCCTGTATGTTGGGATGTTTAGGAGAACAATTTTAATTGAACGGAATTTGGCAACATGTTCTCTTTCTCTTCTTATCTACTAAAAGACCTTCAACTTGAGCTTGCATTATGTTCAGCTATAAGTCTCTCATCAACACTACCGGAATTTAAGTTTGTAATTATTAGTACAAATCCTTGGTACAGCCTCCAGTCTTTAAAAGTCTAATCTTCCCTGTTCAGACTTTCAGTGTCGCAGGTTTCTGTTGCGTGCTTATGAGTGACCTCATCGCAAAACTCCAATCTCCTGCAGAGAGACTCAGGGGAAATCAGAGCAAACCTAAACCACAGGATAAAGTATAGAGTATGTTTCTTGATTAATCATTAGTTAATGATTAGGAAACTCAGGCCATAAGTTTTTTTCCCTTATGTGCAGGCTCCACTGTGTATCAGATACACACATGCATATGCTGTTTTGGATTATCATATTACTAGCTGGTCATAAAGATTAAGCTTTATCTAGACTATTTTTGGCATGTAATGCTGAATTATTTTATTTGGTGCAGATGTCTTGACAAGAGTATAGCTTTTGTAGTAATTCTCTAACAGATACCACAAGCTTTGTTTTGGTCAAAACCCTGAAACTGCCTGTTTAAAAAATAATAACATTGATAAAGTCAAGAAAGTAAAACTATTATCACAAATGAAAGATATTTAAAAATGCTTATTGTGGACACAACTCCGAACTTGTGGCTTGAGTCTTTTAGCACTGCTCAATACATTCATTCTTTCTCTGATTGTATTTACCTGTGTGATACTCGTTTTGTTTAAAGGTGAATGTCTGTAAATATTTTGCTAGATGCTATCAGTTGAACAAATAAGAATGGACATTACGCAAGCCCTATACTCAGCTGCAATATTATTGTTCATGCAGTTCGTAGAAAGGAAATCTATAATAATTATCATCAGTGTTTCTGAGTATACAGTGTTATACTGCAATGACGATGAATTGTATTGTGCTTCATCAAGAAAGAATCTAGTAAATTACAATAAAACTTCAGAAAATAAAGATGAAAAAATAATGGATAAATGTTAATGGGTTTAAGATTAATACATACAAAATGTCTGTGCCATATAGGGATTTTGGTCTCTTTTTTTTTTTAACTTACTGAGTAGAAGAGAACAGCATGAAGAGAACACAGGGGGTTTCTATTATTAAAGCAGCGACATGGTGCTCTTCAAATCCCAAACTTCTACAGCTTCAATACCTTCTGGAGAATATTTACAGCCCCTGGGCAACAGACTAGCAAATATCTAAACATGTTATTATTAAGAAGACATTTGTCAGCAGTTTATTTTATCAATAATAAAATAAATGCATAAGTTGATAAGTTAATGCATACCAACCATTTAAAAATGGTACTGATTGATAAATACACCTTTAAGTATTATCTACATTAGCACACATTTATAACAGTAAATGGAGGTTCAAGATTCCAATAGAGATCAGTGCAGTCAGTAATTAAACACTATAACACCTGCTTATCATCTGTTCAATACTAAACCTGTTTCATCAGTCACTATAAACATTTTATACGTTTTAGGCTGACTTTATATGTTGATATGATTATTTTATTGCTAAATAAAACTGGTGTTACTCCCGACCAGTGACTTTGTTTCATTCGATTTCTGTTGTGCATGTTGCCTCCTTAACTGAGATGCAATACAGTAAAAGTGAGTAAGAACAAAAAATGGAGGAAAGAGATGTGAAAATATCTGGAATGTAATGTCTGCAATCAAAACTGAACACAGAAAACTGGTTTTCAATCACAAGTAAGACCTTAGTAAGACATTTTAAGGGTGAAGTGAATACGCAGCACTCCTGTGTTATTACATATTTTTGTTACTCGTCAGTGTTCCTATGCATCCTTACAGTTCATTTTAAACTTAAAGGTACATGTGTTATTAGATTATTTAAGATCTGTCCAAATATTGACCAGCTGCATGCAGCATGACCTGTTTTGCATTAGCATGAATACACGTGTGAGCTTGTGGGAAAATCTGAATCTCTTTAGAAATAATATATATCTGTGTGTGTGTGTGTGTGTGTGTGTGTGTATCACTGATCAATGGCTCAGTCCATGGAATTTTAATAATTTGCACTAAATTTGATTAAAATACTGAAATTCATGAACTTATCTATATGTATCCCTGTTTATCACGCAAAACTCCACTTAGGCCCATCTGGTCTCAGTCCTGTCCATTAGTCAGTATGCACTCAGTGTATGAAGGTGTGTGTCAGTGTTATTGCTGTCATGTAGCCAGTGTGATGATGGCTCTTGATTTTGCTGTGCTCTCCTGCTAATGTAATTAGAAAGCATTTGCATGAACTGATTGCAGAAGAATATGACTCGGATGAGTGTTTTTTTTTGGACTCAACTCGCCTACTTGTCCTTAGTGTCCTTGTCTTAGACATGGTAGGGTATACACATACACACACACACACACACACACACACACACACACACACACACACACACACACACACCGACCCTGCTGAAGAGTTACTTAACCTCAGTATGTGCTGCTCTGTATTTAACTACAGTGGTGTGAAAAAGTGTTGGCCCCCTTCCTGATTTCTTATTTTTTTTGCATGTTTTGCAATGTCCTGACAGGACAATGATCCAAAACACACCAGCAAGTCCACCTCTGAATGGCTGAAGAAAAACAAAATGAAGACTTTGGAGTGACCTAATCAAAGTCCTGACCTCAATCCGATTGAGATGCTGTGACATGACCTTAAAAAGGTGGTTCATGCTCGAAAACCCTCCAATGTGGCTGAATTACAACAATTCTGCAAAGATGAGTGGGCCAAAATTCCTCCACAGCGCTGTAACAGACTCACTGCAAGTTATTGAAAACACTTTATTGCAGTTGTTGCTGCTAAGGGTGACCCAACCAGTTATTAGGCTTAGGGGGCAAACACTTTTTCACACAGGGCCATGTAGTTTTGGATTTTGTTTTCCCTTAATAATAAAAACCTTCATTTAAAAACTGCATGATGTGTTTACTTGTGTTATCTTTGACTAATATTTAAATGTGTTTGATTATCTGAAACATTAAAGTGTGACAAACATGTAAAAAAATAAGAAATCAGGAAGGGGGCCAACACTTTTTCACACCACTGTATGTGTTTTCCATTTCTGCTTTTACACTACTGTCTGATTATCTCTGTTGATGTTGATGTTGGATCTCTAAAATGAGTGAAATTATATAGTTGGGATTTCAGAATGATGTCTAATGCTTAGCATTAATATGAGAAATGTAATTCTGCATATCATTTTTAGGTCTTTTGTGGTTAGGCCTAATCTGAGCTGCTGTCCCCTAGGGGACTCCTGTTTGCTGTCTGGAGATTTAGTTTAAAAAAAAACAACCTTTAAAGTCAACAAGTCCAGCCTCACATTCCTTATTCTTGTAACTAAATATCTACATAACTGCACCTTTGCCACATTTGCTATTCCTTCAATCATAGTTAATAAATAATTCATTGTAGTTACTGAATAATATGTTTTAAATAGAATAAATAAATCATCATCTGGGATTTTGAAGGGTTAAAACTGGCTTCTGTGTCTAACTGCATCAAACTATACTGGTACCAGGCTGTTGTCTCTTCAGCTGATAACATGTCTCTTGCTGTCATATTATATTAGCTGTCATTATATAAGAAGTCTCTCTCTCTCTCTCTCTCTCTCTCTCTCTCTCTCTCTCTCTCTCTCTCTCTCTCACAGACACACTGCTTTCAGGACTTCTGATGCAGCTGATCCTGAAGCTGTCTCTGTAGTAGCGGAATAGAGGAATAGAGAAAGGGGGGGGGGGGGGCAAAGCGCAAAGTCCGTGACAAAGGAACAGTAGGTTTTACTGTCTGGCTGACCTCCAGGGCTCATTATTGCACCAAGTTACATACCAACAACGGAGAAACCTTTTTGTAAGAGTGAGCTCCCTGAGCAGGTCTCCTTCCCAGGTACAAAAATATGAACAAAAAAGCAGAAATGCAAAATAAAAATTGCTTAAAAGTAAGAAGGATGAAGAGAGAGGGAAGAAAAATTTAGATGACTAGTTAGGCTCTTTGAAGCAGGACTAAGTGGAAGGAATGAAGCAGTGGAGGGGATTTTAAGCTGGGAGGCAGTGTGCGAGTGTGAGCAGTGTTCGCTCGCGAGTCATCGAGTTAAAAATAACTTTATTGTGGTAGATCATGTTTTGGTAGGAGGGACCTGCTTTCCATGCTAGGACAGCCTGTTGGGCAAGGGAGCAGTATGCATGTGTGTGCGAGTGTGTGTTTGTGCGTGCGGGTGTGTGCACGCTGATAGAAGAGGACGGAGGGCTGTGCTCTGCTCGACACACGCATCCACACACCCCTTTGTGTTGTTCCCTACTACTCTGACGCTGTGTGTCCTGTGCTTTAGATGATGCGGTGGATATAAACCTGGGCTCCATGAGTGCTATGAGTGACTCTCTGGATGAGCTAGACACTCCACGCAGTCTCGGCGAGAAAGCGGCCATATTTCGAGAAGGGAAGGGCAATGTGAGTACGCTCAGTGGCGGCGATCATGCCCTAATCACGCTGCACTCGCCCTACCAGCCGCCCGGTGCCGTGCACAACAGGACTGCCGCCGCAGCAGCAGCTCTCTGCAGAGGGAATAGGTAGGAATGCTTTCCTCCTCCCTCCTACAGGCTTCTGTTCTCGTACCTCTAATCATGTCTCTCAAGTAATGGGCTCTATTTGACTTACTATTGATTATGATGTTTAAACAAGTACTGCCCTGTGGAGATGAGTGTGAGACAAGTGTGGAGCTATAAGTGTTCCTGAAAGTATACATAAATATATGTGTACAAATAAGCAACCCTTATTTGCACACTGTTTCTCTTTTTTGGTACAGATGTGTGTCTATCTGTCTGTGTAACTCACTTTTCAGCAGTTAATCTTTAACATATGTAATCGGTAAGAATGTCCCAACGAGACACAGAGCAGCCTTTGTGCTCTCGCACAAGTTTGGCCGAAAAGTGCAGTAGACTTTGTCCCTGTAAACATCGTCCCAACGTTCGGGCTGCACTTCAAAACCGGACAGCGAACTGGACTCAAATCAAGCACCTGCTACTTTCCAGGCTGTGCTCAGTAACTCAGTAAGCATGGTGTTAACAGAGAGCTTATGATACGCTGAGAGATGGCTTGAACTGGGAATGCAAGGCCCTGCATAGAAGTGTGTTTAAATTTCGATTTTGCTGCCTTGCCTGATGCCATTTTTTCACAGACACATCGCTTTTTGTTTGCTTTGTCTGGATATTACAGGATTATACGGTTATACAGACATACTCTGCTTGTTTGTGGCATAAACAGCAACCAAAACAACCAAAATGGCCGACATGCTTCCTCGTATCAGACACACCCCAGCAAGAGACATGCCAGGATTCCACACAAACACACAGTTTTACAGTTTTGCTGCTTTTACACGTTGACATATATGAAACTTTCTTAAATGTTATAGCTAAGAAATAGCTTTGTGTTTAGCAGCACACTGTTGCAGACCAGAGCTGAGTTCTCCCCCCGTTAGTGCACTTTTTCTGCCCTCTTTCTCTTTCTTCATTCTCTTGCTATTTCATTCTCTTGCTATTTCTTTCTCCTTCGCTCCCTGGGATATTGGCATTGTGTTATGAAATTTCTGTATTTTAGACCGCATACACACTTTAACTGTTTGATTTGGACCAATGCATTCATTTCATTCATCAGCACCATTAACATTTTCTTGAGGTTTATCGACAATGTACGGCCCGTTATTAAGGATGAGCTCACCACTCCAGCCTGCTACTCTCCAGGCTGCATGGGAAATTAGATGTCTCAGGTAGACACGGTGATGTCATCCCTGGCTTAAGAGAGTGTGTCTCCAGGGAGACGGCGTTTCACTCGGCTGGCCCACCATCAAAATGACCTCACCTCTGCCTCCTGCCCTGCAGAATAGCCTCTTCTCATAACAGCAGCTCTGTGACTGCATTAAGAAAACCAAACAGACTCAAGATCATTTCTTTTTAATACTTCACATGCTGTGATGCTTATTGTTTAATAATGCTTGGAAAATTAGTTTCAGTTGCTTTCTTTCTCTCTTGCTAGGAAATGTCGACAGGGGGAGGAGATGCAGATGTATATGGTCCAAAACTCCTTCCCAGACCTGTTTCCCTCCGAGTGTTTGTTACCCTCGACCAAAAACAGTGCAACTCAGGTAAAAAAAACCCTCCTCTAGACCTAAACTCACCTATACATATAAGCTACACATTTCATAGTTGCAGTTGTTAAATATTGATTTGATGCCAAAAAATGTTATGGCTGAAATGATCAGTTTGACCTTATTAAAATAAACTTTATTACTTTATTTATTTTAAGTTAGCTGAAAACTAATGGTAGCTAATCGGCCAACATTACTTAAGTTTACTCAGTGGCTTAGGTTTCATTTTAAGGGTGGACACAGTGCTCATAGCATCTAACCCATCATATGATTAACTTTTTCATGTAAACATTATGTATGTGTAGGGCCAGTTTCAGCATAATTCACAATTAAACAATGAATGGACATTTCAGACAAAACAAATCTACATCAGCTGTGTATATATGAGCCCATAAATAGTGTTTATATAGTCTAATATCTGTGCTTCTCAAACTGGGGTCTGGGGCCTTCTAAGAGCCAGTGAAACATAGCCATAGCATTCTGTTTTACAGTTGTGGAAATCTCCTTTAGGTACACAATATGGCCAAAAGTATATGAACATCGCACACTTATACATGGACCTTCCCAAAACTGTTTCCATAAAGTTTGAAGCATGGTTTGGAATGTCTTTGTATGCTGTTTTATTTCACTGGAACAAAGAGGCCTAAACCTCTTCCAGCAGGACAGTGCCCCTGTGCACAAAGCAAACTCCACAAAACCATTTTTTGCCAAGGTTGGTTTTGAAGAACTTATGTGGCCTGAACAGAGTCCTGACCTCAACCCCACCTAGCAGCTTTGGGATGAATTAGAAGGCCATCTGTGAGCCAGTCCTCCTCACCTGACATCAGTGCCTGACCTCATTAATGCTCTAGTGGCTGAATGGGCAAATCCATACAGCCACGTTCCAAAATCTGCTGGAGGCTTTCCCATTAGAGTGGAGGTTATTATAACAGGAAAGGAAGACTAGATGGAGGACTAAATAGAGTATCTCTGTACACATTTAAACAATGTAACACAGATTTTGTTACAGTTAAAGGCACCCCTGGCTGTAAGAGGTTTGAGAACCCCTGTTCTTTCTCATGTAGTCTATCACTTCTCTTATCACTATTCACAGTTATTTCTTGCCAGCTTGGCATTGTTGGTAACTGTTATACTGTAATTCATTATACAAAACAGAACACCAGCTTCAGTGGTCAAATTGTTACTGTATCCACATCATTCTTTTAGACTCTTGTAGTCATTTAATACAGTATTCGATATTTCGCCAACAACTGAGAGATGCAGGTCTCAGAATTGTAAAGGAAAAAAACACAATTCTTTAAAGTTGGTGACAATTGCATAAACATGTGGCATCCTTTTGACTGAGATGGTCCTTTTCATTCTCCTCCTGATCCCATACATTGATTTGTATAACTTCATAGCCAGAAGTGTTGAACTTCATTTTTAAACTTGCATTACTGAGACATTGGTTATAGTTGTTGATCAGTTTTACAGCGTGGGAGAGAGGAATGTGAGGATGTTTGGATTCAGATCAGACCAGATCAAAACTGTTCCAGAAGATATTACAATTACAATGTCTATGCTAGGGATCTGGGCATAGTATAGGCTAGCATGAGTTGAGAAGTGACTTTGGTTCTGTCACAAATGGTGACCCATACCGTATGTTCCTCCTCCTAGTTCACTCTTTTGTGATGTAGACAAAGGGAAAATGCGTTGTGTGTAAAACCTCCAGGTGCAATTTAAACGCTGAAACAGCATATGTTTACTGATATATACAGTGCAGATTTCCTAGAGTGTTTTAACAGTTTCAGTCACTGTCATGAGTAAATATGGCTATTCATTTTAAGCACTGACTATATGAAGTATATAAGGTTGCAGCATTAGTATTTAATTTTGAACCCAACCCAAGCCTGTAGTTTATATTGTGTCTTGTGACTGACAGTGTCTTATATTCTCATGTGTACATATTTTATCCAAGTTTTAACCTTGGTACCCTATAGGGAAATTAAGCTCCACGTTCTGCCACAGTAGAGGAGGCCGACAGTAAATTTCACACCTGTTACATGCACAAGAATAAACAAGCAATTACGAAAGCTAGAGGAGCCTATAAGCTAGAACTGCAGTAGTTTCAAAATATTGATTGTTCAATATTCGTTCCAAGTTTTTATAGCCAACAGCTAACAAAATCATATTTCAAAGTGAAATGTACCATTACGTGCTGAGGATTTTTAAGTGAAGGGGAAAATTCACTCCCCTGCTCAGTGAGTTTGGTCAGAAATTTTGAACATGGACGAAATTAAATGTGCAGCATTAGCCAGTAATATAAAAGAACTTGTGTTGCAGAAAAGGCTTAGTGGCAGAATTGTTAGTAATCTGACTATCCTGAATTTAAGACACACACACACTCACACACACACACACACACACACACACACACACACACACACACACACACACACACATGCACTCCACAAGCAGCCAGGTGGGCTAGCAGTAAAAAGTAAACAAGGTCGGCACAGTGGCTTAGTGGTTAGCACGTTCGCCTCACACCTCCAGAGTCCTGGGTTTGAGTCTTGCTCCCACACACTGTGTGTGTGGAGTTTGCATGTTCTCCCTGTGCTTGGTGGGTTTCCTCCCTTCTAGGTTGATTGGAGTCTCTAACTTGCCCGTAGTGTGTGTGCCCTGCAATGGATTGGCACTCTGTCCAGGGTGTATCCTGCCTTGATGCCTGAGATAGGCACAGGCTCCCCGTGACCCGATGATAGATCGGATAAGCAGTACAGACAATGGGAAAAAAAATGTTATGCAAGCTGATGAGAGCATGTTGAATATGAGTATGTTGAGCATCCATCACATATACTGTCCTGATGAACTACATTTACATCCTATATCTATATTTACATGGCCTCTGTAAAACTGAAATAAAGAAAAGATGACCAGTAGTTTGCCTGTAGCCATTGTAAATCTCTAATGATGTAAATCTCAAATGATGTACTATACACTATGCACTTACACTATGTACTCTACTGTCTAGTGTATAAAATTTGGAAATGAAACAAATTCTCAAATGAAACAAATTTTTTTTTTTCATTATTAGTATACTAATTTAGTATAACCTGTTTACCACTAAATGAGCTTTACTGGAATACAGTGACTCTTTCAGGTCTTGTCCACCTCAGGGGACAAGCATAGCTGCAACCCTTGAATGTATGTCAGTTCATAAGTATACAGTTTGGGATGCAACTTTTTTTGCTTAGCTGTAGGTGTTGAAAATGCTGACTCAGACTTTCATGTGTTTGTACGAGTGTCAGAAAGAAATGAGAAAAAGCAGTGTCAGATGCTTATTAACATCCTATATAGCATCCTAATTATGGCTATACAATTAAGCTCCATTTAGTCATTGGTACAATTTTCATTAAAGTCAATTAAAGTGTTGTGAGTTTGTTATTTCTATGTTTTAATTGTCTGATCAGTCTCTGATAATGCTGAGAATTTTATGCTCTTTGATTCCCAATCACAGGCAATTTGATTAAGCTACAAAAACAAACAAACATACAAACAAAACCATGAAAGCTTAGTAGATAATGTTGTAGGGTTGTTATGCTTCCTTAAGTTTGTCTTTAATATTGACATCAAGTATTGTGTAACCATATGCTGTACAGTACCAATAGAATATATGGCAAAATAAAATGATGAAATTAAATGAAAATAAATAAAATGAAATAATTTAGCAGCCAGTAACAGGAGAAGACATGGTTCAGTTGAAATTAATGATCTAGGCATGGAGACCATCTAACACAGTGGCCAGCATTTCTCAGTAGAGCGCTTCTTATAGCCCCATGGCCAGGCATCCTTCTCACTACTTATCAGATGAGAATGCTATGGATGCTGTGTTTTTATATGCATCTGAGACATTCCTCAAGGCTGATAATGACTTACGAGATAAGTTGCCATGTTCAGTTCCTCCAGTCTCTGCAGCCTCTGGGCAGGGATCTGTTCATGCAAATTTACAATCTGTGAGAGTCTGCTGAAGATAGTCATGCCACAGCATCAAATGCACTGTTCCATATGGCACTTGTGATGGCAGAATTTGCAATGCCACTCTTATAGTACTGGAGCAGTTTCTCCAATCTATAGATGATGGATACTCTGTAAGGCTCAGTACCTGAAATGCTGATGGAGAACCTGCTCCAGAATAAAGGCCTGCAGGTTTCAGAATCATGAAGACAACATGGCCAAATAATGTCTGTTGGGCAACACACCTTTTTTTTTTTTTTTTTTAGAAACCCCTGTTTTCTAATGTCTATCTGGTACCTGCCTGCCTTGTACAGTCTTTAGGCACTGGGCACACCTCAGATTTTTTGCTAGTCCCTTATCAGTCTGCAAAAAGGGTCCCAAATTGAGACCCCACTGACCAGCACTCTTATACACATCACTGAATCCCCCTTAACCCTCAATGATTCCACTGCAGGATTCACTAGAGAGTCCTATTTGTGGCCCCAAGATGGTCAGCAAGACCTTAATCAGAACAACTTGACAGCTTCCTCCACAATCAGATCTCCTGTGCTCGATGTATGGTGAGATTTGGCAGCCTTAGTCTGTGTCCACAGATCTCGTCCCTTGGGCTCAGTCACCCAGTGAAGATTGTAATCTAGCAGTTTCAGGAATCACATGAATTGAAGAGCACATAGAGCATAGGCCATGTATAGCTTTCAGTAGAGATTGTTATGTGAAAGGTGTTGCAGGTGTTACATAACAGGTGTTATGTGAAACTTATTTTCCTATGGTCCCTTTGAACGGTCAGATTCTTAGCATTTTAATCTATAAAGATTGCTAAACATTGTACCACAAATCTTGCAGCCATCATAGTATATCACAGCACTGTGGATGTTGTCTCTCTATGGCATGGTATTGCCTCTCGAAAGGGGCAAGGTACCTTCTTAATCCATGGTCACCTAGGAGCCCTGCAAGGGACATATACTTTGTGCAGAAGTCCCTTAAAGATACTCCTTACGAGCATTCTATGTGAAGGCAGCACCGGGTGGCAGACATCATCACCTTGGCTTATAGACAGGCTGGACTGTGACATGCCACTCTAAAAGGACTGTCTCCTCGCCACACGCTTTTTTTAGAGGCGTCCCACTTAAGAAGACTGTGCTGCTGCTACCTGGGTGTCACCATGCACTTTCTCCAGATTGTACAGGGTTAAGTTTGGCTCTCCCACTGGAGTGAATGTGGTAGTTGTCTCTGAGCAACCTTTTTAGGGCTGTGTTATGCTAAGTCATTTTCCTCATGACATTCATGGAAGATATTTTCCAGGTATTGCACACCATCCTAGTTAGAAGAGGTGAAATATAATGCTAGTTAATAACCCCCATATAACTACCAGGGTGTCTTGTCATTTGGAATGAGAAAGTTCAAGGGAAGGATTGCTATCTGATGGAGTTATTTTGGGTGAATACCTCATCTCTATTGACCTTATTGGAAAATCTTAGTAGAAGAAGTTGTTTAGGTGGTTCACATCACTGCTGGCTAGGAGTGGTGTGAACCACCTGAATAACTTCTTGGGTTAATATCCTGGGTTAATAAAATTACAGTTACATAAGTAACTACTGTTTATATAAAACAGTTGTAAAAATGGCTAACACACTTTACTGGACTCTTACTCTTCACTCTGCAGTTTTTTATAACGTGTGCATCTAACAAAGATGGTACTTGAAATACTCATGTTGCATGCATCATTTTTTGTTTAAAATTTATCATTTGATCCTTCATCCGTGAATAGACTGCAAACGGAATTTATTTACTATGCTTGAATTACCCCAAATTATAAATATGGCCACTCTGGCGCATATGTTAAACATATTGTGGCTTTGTATATGCAGTCAGGAGGCGAACTGAGTTAATAAATGGCTAAGTGAGTGTCTGAATTAGTGGATTAAAGAAAGACAGGTGAAATGGAAAGTTCCTTGAGTGCTATTTTGAGTGATCTGTTGAGTGAAACAGTTTGAGAGACTGACCCAGGCTCTTGCTCATGCAGACATGATGACCATGTGGCTGTATAATTACCAACAGTTGTGTGTAGGGGTGTGTGATGTAGAGAAAGGCCAGATCAGCAGGCATTGTACAGTGTGTGTGTGTGTGTGTGTGTGTGTGTGTGTGTGTGTGTGGAGAGAGATAGTAAGGCGGACTTGGCAGTCTCTCTCTCTCTCTCTCTCTCTCTCTCTCTCTCTCTCTCTCTCCCCCGCTCCCCCCCCCCCCCCCCCCCCAAACACACACACACTCTGTGTGTGTGTGTGTGTGTGTGTCAGAAAGGCCAGCTCGGACTTGTGCTAAAGGCTGAAATTGGAGCAGCATGCAGCAGAGTGGTGGAGCTTGGGGCAGTATTAGGGCTGGCTGTGCCCAGTCTCTTAATGAATCTCTTTCAAGCATTTCTTTTTACTCTGCAAAACTCTTTCTATCCCCATAGTTAGTAATTATGCGGTTTAATACAAGCACACACATAGGCTTAATGTTTACTAAAATGTTTTCAGTTAAATGATAAGGGCCATAGTGGGGTGGGGTGTTGAAAGTATGAAAAGAATGAAACACTTGTTTGAGCTCTGAGAAACCAATTCACAACATACGTTCAGCTATAAACAGACTTTTCATATACAGCATTCTGCTCTCATTCAAATCAGCATAAAATTAATCATACGTAAATAATTTCTAAACCCATATCTAAAATCCAAAACATTTCGTTCTTCCTCCAAATTACAGCTGTTCTATCCTTTGCTGTATCCTTAACACCACAAGCTCCCATACCCCCGTAGGTGGATCCAGACATAATATATCTAACTCTCATAACCATATACTGTTTTTACTGTGGTTACTGAATAATTCATAGCAGTTACTGAGTAATATGTTTTAAGGTGCATAACTGCATAATAAGTTTAGGGAATTAAAGATTGTTTGTATACCCTTGCTGCAGGCTCTCTCATGCACTGAGTAATCAATAATCATATTCAGGAAATATTTGAATAGTGAATTTTCTTGAACATCAGAAATCGATGTGAATAAATTTCAGTTTAACTAGGTAGTACACATTTTCTGTTTTAATGCTGGGCTAAGAAAATCAATACCCCACAGCTTTCCTAAAAATTACATCACTGTGGCATTGCATACTTTTGCCATGTGTCAGAGGTGGATGTAAGTGCAAAGTATGTTTATTTACATAGGACAGGTAGCAAACAATCCAAAATGATTAGACATGTCAGAGAGCGAAATCTCTGGTAAACCAGGATCTCAGGAAACAAAGGATAATAGAGTTTGAATATACCTGGAGCAGAAGAATTACTACTGCTTTGCACTCAGGATATGTTTGGTGTGTGCTCCTATAGTGGTAAGTGGTGATTGACTCCTGGTGTGTTTAATCAAAATTCATGTGACTGTGAATGTGACAGTGAGTGTGTGCTCCCAGCAAGAGTCCAAATCGACCATGTCTGCAGTCTGTTGAGACAGCCCTGTTTATAGGCAGGAGAGCTGACTGGGGGTTGGAGTCCCTCGTATAAAATACAACTTTGCCTGGTAGTGTTATTTAGCTAAAAAATATTTATTGCAAAAAATATTGCTGCATCTCTGCAACAAAGTCACTACTAGTGAATGCTTAATTTAGATCCTTTGACATCAGTCCATACAACTTGTAACATTCAACCTCCAAATAAATACACTAAAGCCAGTAATCTATTGTGTTTTTCAATACACAAGTTGATAGTGATTATGGCAGATATGTTATTGCAAGTCATAGTTGAATAGTGTGATGGGGTTGCTCTGTATTTTAGTATAGCAATATGGTCAGTGGGCTTTTTTTTAAAAACAATATTTAACATTAACAACTTTTTCTCTGGCTTTTAGTATGGATGAGGCCAGTACAGATCTCAAACATTACCCAACTCTTGACTCATATTGTTCTTATAAAGTTATTGTTACAAGAAACAACAGCTACACGAAGGTCGGCCTAAACATTATTAACTATGGATTGTAACATAGCTTTCTTGATATAATTTTTGCTGTGTCTAGTCTAAACATTCAACTGTTTAAGTCAATTAAGTTGTTCTTATTAAACATCAGTGCACTACATAGCTTCTGAACAGTTTTTCGGCTGGTTACACTTTCAAAAAGTGTTACACATGAATTTTAGCATTGTATGCCTAGGGTTAGAGTAGAATACTTTTGTGTGTTCATCAAATCAGACTTCTGGTTTCTCTTTTGCTCTCATCTTTAAATAACTCCATATACCTTTTAAGGGGGTTTCACATTTCACACTATTTTATAAGGCATATTGTCTACTTAACACATATGACCAAACAAGGCTTTGCTATCTGATTTGACTCACACTTGACCCTAATTTGACATTAGCATTACCAAAAAACTATTGCACTTCTCTAATGCATGCTCTGCTATTGTTCAGGACTTATGGGAGGATTCAGTCAGGCTTTCAGCTTTTGTGTTTCCATGGTTGGAAGGAGTGGAGCTGTGAAGTCACAGCTATAGAAGCAGGTTGGTACCTCTTTGACCTCATGCTCCTTGCTGGCCTGTGTGAACGGTGTCTTTGCACTCTTATGGGCCTGACAGGCTTTTCATGGAGCTGTTGCAGTGGCCATAACAAAAGGAGCATGTCAGTTAGCCCAGCTGTTTGTCTGTCGCTTTCTTGTAGATATGAGGGGTTGTATGCTCTCTCTTCTCACAGCCTTGACATCATCACCTCCCCCATCTTACTGCTGAATAAAGCAAGCAAGTATTGCATCACTCAGTATATACTGCTCTTTGGTAGAAGAAGGTTTTATAACACAGGCAGCCGGGAAAATAGGTGCAAACTTTGCTTGGCCATGTTAATTAACTTGATGTACATCTTAAATAATGTCAATGGTATTTTGAAAACTTTATTTATTTTTTTATTTCATTGGTTTACATTCCATTTTGATTGAACACTTGTGGATTCTTTTGGACTAATCATTTATAAACAGAGCAGAAATGGCTGTCTGTTTTTCTGAACATTGTTATGATTATCAACAAGAGGGCACTGTTCTCCAGATATAAAACAATACAGAACATTAATACAAAAAACGTCAGATACAAGCAAGTCATCTATGCAGTGTCAAAGAAATGTCTACTGTTTTATAACAATACTTATCATTTCTTTACTCTACAAACAAAGGCACCTACTGTGGCTGTCATGCCATATTTGACTCTTAGTAATATGACTAAAATGAGCACAAGGTGGACTTTAAGTGATGGGCGAGTTGTTTGCAGGTTTGTTCGAGTGGAGCCATGAAATGGGGAAAGGCCCTGGCTGCTGACATGCCATTGTTTTAGCTGTGCTATTTCAGTCGTGAGAAATCGCTTCTCCCAGACCCCACATTTGCAGTGTCATGATAGATTTTCATGACAAAGGCAGCGTGGCAGACCTGCCATCTCAAATCTCTATTGAATGTGAGAGCCACAGCCCTTGTATTATTTGAATAAGCGGTGCCGCTGCCATCGGACTCCTGCCTTGATCCGCTTTCACACTTCAATAAATCCATATGCAACAAAAGGGCTTCATCTCCCATATTAGGTAAGCATTAGTTAGTTATTTACAATTCGCCCTCTCCACACACACATATACACACACAAACACAAGCCTAAATCCTCCAAGATGTCTTATTTTCAAAAAATGTGTGTGTGATTTGTAGCTTGGGCAAAAAATACACAGTTTTAAAGAGACTTCATGCCTCATTCCTTTTTTTTAACGCATTGATGCAGCCGATATTTTTGTGTTTACATTTGTCTCAAATAAGTATCTTATCTCAACCCTATACTGCTGCATTTACTTATGTAATCATCCCTATATGTATGGTCTCATAGTAATTATGTAAGTTTTGACCATGACCGCCAGTGTATTTATGGAGCAAATTACAGCTCTAAACACATCTTGACATCATGCTTTATAGTTCAAGGACTGCTGCAGGTTATCCTTCTCCCTCGGCACAGACTAAGAACATGCTGCAATATTTCAAGGCAAGAGAGAAGGTATTATTAGCCTGAACACTCATATTCTTTCCCTGCACCATGGTTTGTCCTTTCTTTATTTGCTGAGCATGCTAAATTTGTAGAGAGCAGATTTGGCTTTGTGGATCCCCTTCCCTTGAGATTGTGTTTATGTCTGCAAGCAGCAGCTATGATTCCAGTGAAGTATTACATGGAAGTGACCCATATTCCACACCCCTTTATATCATGTGATGAGAGTGTAAATGTAAATTAGACCTTTTACTTGTCTAGGTCAATTATGGCATTCATTTATGGCATTTACCCCACAGCATACTGACATAGTACATTTTAATATGATGCTTTAAATGTCCATGAGTATAATGTCTTAGGACTATTATGCTGCTCATGTCCTATTTATCCTACAAGGTGTATTAACTTACTCATTCTCTCAGACTATAATATGTAAAGTGATTGTACATTATTGTGTTATTGTAATTATATGGTGTTAATGTTAGTACCTTAATAGCTAAGCTGTATGTGTGTGTTTGTGTGTGAGATGTCTTAAAGGAAGTTGAACTTGTGAAACAAAATCCTGTTGCACTTTGGATCGTGAACTCAGTCCCAACCATCTCCACAGGGGCGCAAAAACCCCTGCTCTACATAGCAGCTTGCACGGCTTTCCTAAAACGGCCTTATGGCATGGAAAAATCAGCAACGGGCCTGTTTATTTCCTTTTCCTGTTTACTTCCTTGGCACAATCATTTAGATTTAATTTTGGCTACATTTCGATTTTGGTTCTTCTTGTTAAGAGAGTTTTGACATTGTTTATGCTTCGCAAAATACTGCAAGACAGTGCACACAACATGCAGTCATATATTGTGTGTGTGTGTGTGTGTTAAATAATAAAGGCAGCTGGCTTGAAATAATGATAAGGAATGATCTTGCTGACTGTAAATTTGATTAATGATGACTAGTCCTGTATAGCTTTGAAAAAACAACAACTTTCTGCTAACACAAATCCATGCAAGCAACTCACAAAGATCAAATAGAAAAATAATATAGAATTATATCATTAAAATATGATTTAACACTGAAACGTTTTTTCTTTTTACAAACAAATGGGATATACTGTAAAAAGGATAAAAATATATAGCCCATATAACATATAAACCATAAAATATATAATGATATATAATAATACTTTGAGTAATGTTTTTTTTGTCAGTTATAGATTTCTTCATTGTTCTGAAATATGTACACATAATTCTGGACCAAAAGTAAAATGCTGCAGTCATTTTTTTTTTTTATTAATTAACTTAAATTAAAAAGAAAGAAGAAGAAAACAAACTCTTCTAATAAACTATTTTAATAAACATAGCCAATAATTGCTAGCAAAGTTTTATTAAGCATTCAAACATTAAATTGCAATTTCATCATTAAATTGAAAGCTTAAAGTGTATTAAAGAGTTATAAGTTATACAATAAGTGCATTAAGGGCAAAAAACTTCACAAACTGTTAAAAGGCTATTGAGAAAATCACGTTGGTTAGATTTACCCTGGATGTGATGTATTATGAATAAGTTGCTATAGTTTATTTCTGCTGGCTAAGACACTATAACAGGGCACAGACAGAGGGAGTGAGAGAAAGAGAGAGAGAGGGTACAGAGAGAGAGAGAGGCGGATCTGGATTCTTAGCAGTCACAGACACAGCAGTCACAGGCCTTCTGGTGTTTCATTTAAGCACATGGCTGAGATTGTGTGTGTGTGTGTGTGTGTGTGTGTGTGTGTGTGTGGGTGTCTGACTCATACACAGGTCAGCATGACCATCACCCAGCTAACCCGAATTAAAGAGCAACAGATTGTACATTGTACTCCTGCATTTTCTTTTTCCTGAGTGTATAACATTTGTGTTGTATTATTTACCATAAAAGTAACCATTTACATAACCATTTTATTTAAACATTTCCAAACTGTATATATAAGACTGGAATGTTGTCTGATCACACATAGTATGACTTTCTATCATCAAAAATGCTATATTTCCATCAGAATTCAGTGGTTGCTAGCTATAATTCAAGGCAGATTATTGCACTCGTGAAGCCACTCTTTATCACATCAGCTGCGGTTTTATTGTTTTTTCTTGACTTTTTAAATCAAATATATTGAAACTCAATTTATATTTTAAAAATGTTGTTAAAAATCTATAAAGTTGGCTCTTTAAATAATAGTAATATAAGCATAATGATTGAAACATTCAAACATTTTTTCACTTATTTTCTTTTCGCTTCAACTGTTGGGGTCATGGTGGCAACAGGTTGAGAAGGTCAGTACAGACAGAGATATAATCCCTCCAAATGGGTCCAGGGTCTGCTCTGGGGTCTTTGGAGTGAAACATGTCTGATACAGCTCTAATGGGAGCCAACCAGAGGTGCCCTTTTAAGGTGCCTGAATTATATCACTTGGCTTCTCTTGATTTGTCAGGTTCTTTACTCTGAGGCTCTTCCAGATTGCTGACTTTCTCATCCAGCTACAGAGAGCAAGACCAGCAGCCAAAGGAACCTTATTTCAGCCACCTATATTTAAGACTATTTTCTTCTTCTTGTGACCATAGGTGATTATAGGTGTATATATATATATATATATATATATATATATATATATATATATATATATATATATATATATATATATATATATTGGCTGTTAAACAAAGATCCTTATCTGAAAACTCAGATTCTGCTTTACCATTACCACCACCCACTTCACACTCAGCAGACAAACTCATAAAAACCCAAGTGCATGTTGCAGGGCCACTTCGGATGGTGCCAAGAGAAAAACATCATATGAAAATAACAGGTTTATAGCCCTCCATACTGGACACCTCTTCAGCCTTGGCAGTAACTTGATATCCTGTGCATGAAAACCTTAAAAAGGAGGGCTGACAACATCCACGATTTTGATGGAGTATGGCACCTACCTTAATGAAGAAAACGCAAACTCAACTCTCACTGTGCTCATACCGAGTATTGTCCCTCCTTATTCTTGCAGTACCTCACACAACAAATGTACACAAATCCACAAAACACATGTAGGCTGTGTTAGAATACCTGCATGACCCTTCACTAAACTGTCCAAGAGTTAATAGCTGGTCCATTGTTCCTTCTGGCTCTATTAGTCTAAGCACACTTCTAGTATATACTAAACTATAATTGGGCTCTTTTTTAAAAATAGGAGGTTTGGCAGTCCAGTGAGGTTCCAAACTTGTCCAGCCTTCAACATCTCTAGATGAACCTCATCCACCCCTGCAGACTACTTGCTATGAAGCTGTCTAACCACATATGCATTAATGGCATTTTGCAGATGCCCTTATCTAGTGTGACTCACCGAAGTTGCTTTTTAGTCTCTTTCAAAGGCATATTTTTATGTTTGTTCAGTAGGCCAGGGTCTGAGAATACCATCAAGCTTAAGCCCTGTTAGGAGGAGGTTAGACTGAGATGTTTAGACAGCCTGAGGAAGTTCATTCCATCACCTGGGTGCCAGGACAGAGAAGAGTCTTGATGCATGTCTTCCTTGTACCTTGATGGATGGTTGAGCCAATGCTAGATGCTCAAAGGGATCATGATGCAGAGCAGGGTGCGATAAGTGCCTTCATGTAGGAAGGGCCTGGTCTGTTTGCGGCTTTGTAGGCGAACATCAGTGTTTTAAATCTGATGTGGGCCACTATAGGAAGCCAGTGGAAGGAATGCAGCAATGGGGTGATGCGGGACAACTTGGGAAGATTGAAAACAAGCCTTGTAGATGCATTCTGGATCAGTTGCAAGGGTCACATAGCACACTGTGGCAGACCTGCCAGGATTTACTTGCAGCACTCCAGTCATTAGATAACAAGAAACGACCATAGTAACATCAACCACAGGTATAGTCTCCAAAACAACAGAGATTTCAGATTTCAGACAAGCAGAGCTCTCTACCAACCTCTCCTGTAGGATCTCCAAAATAGGAGAGATGCTATAGTTAATTGAGAAGTTTGGGAGCAGAGCTCATTTTACGTAAATGAAAGTCCAAATTAATTTAGTTTCTACCTTTAACTAGCAATCTTAAACTCTTTCTCTGCTAGTGAAGTCATCAATAAAGTGGTTCTGATTAACCCCAAGTAAAGATAAGCTGTTTCTATAGGATCTTCTTGGTTTTAACCTACTGCTGAAGCTGAGGTCTGCAGAGAGTTTACAAAGCATGTACACGACATTACCAAGAAATTTACTCTAAAATTTCTAAAAGGTCAAGAAGAAAACTTATAAGGGAGGCTGCCTAGTTCTGATCTCGCCCTGCATGTGACAACAATATCTCATAATCTTCACAAGTGTGGGTTATGGGGTAGGGTGGCTAGACAAAAGCCTTTTCTCACACATTTTGGCCGAACATACATATATTCACCCAGCCTATTTGGCAAAATGTGTTAGGTCTGATGAGACCAAGGTAGACCTTATTCTTATCTAAATCTAAAATATATTTTTGTTGCAAAGACAATACAGCCATCACCCAAAGAATACTATATCCACTGTAAAACATGGGGGTGGCAGCATCATGCTTTAGGGTTACAACACTTCTAACAAGACTAGGGCTCTATTCACGATGGAGGGAATCATGAATAGCTCTAAATACCTGTCTGACGAAATTTCAGTTTCCAGCATGATGATGTCCCAAAGCATAAATCTGGGTCAACAAATGAATTGGTTCAGAAAAAGAAAGATCAAGGTTTTGAATTGGCTAGTCAGAGTCCAGAACTAAATCCTACTGAAAAAGCCATGGAAAGGCTGTGCACAGGAGATCCCCTTGCAATGATTTAGAGCATTTTTTCATTTTTGCAAGAGTTTGAATCAATATATGCTAATTTGGTAGATTTTTACACAAAAAGACTGTAATAGTTATGAGGTGTGCACACATAAAACCAGGTTATTGTTAGATTTGTTTTTGTTTTGAATTTTGTGTGGACTTTTGTCTCTCAACTGTGTGTTTCCAACAGGAGTGTCTATGAATGCCAGAGTATTGGTGTCAGTATCGGTATGTGATCTCAACACAAATTCATTCCTCTCTTATAGCCACTGATCAAATCTGTACTTTAGTACTTGACAGGAGCTGAAAAAAAGCATTGCTTTAGTCTGGCCTCTGTTGATGGAAAATATTTCAAGCAAAATATTTTGCTTTAAACATATTTAGTACCTTAAGAAGCATACTATTAAACACTAATCTATAACTGCTTGGAAATTATAAATAGAGCCATGGCTGCACCGAAGTTGCCCTAAAGCTGTATGAAACAGCTGCATGGCTCAGGATATTGCATCTCCTTTTAGCTTACAGTATAGAAATACAGGAAACAATATGTCATGAAGAGTCAAGATAGGTGTATATGCTGTGTACATATGCACTGTATGCACTGTGTATATGTGTTTTTTACTAAAAGCCTATGTGTAAACTGTGGCATGGTAGTTAGATCTTCTTTGGCCTGTGTGCTGGTTAGTTTTTTTGTCTTTTGTGGCTGGTCAAGGCCAGTGTCTCTAAGGCTGCCTATGTTTTGGGAATGGCAGAGACTTTCTTATCAAGTGTTCTATTGATTTCAGTGTATTTCTTGCTAGCTGTGATAAATATTAGCGTCTGCCTGTCTGTGCTGCTATGCCTGGTACTTCATGTGAACTGTGAAATTATTGGCGCAGAGCAAATTGTCCTCACAGTGTTATATTTAATGTTAAATTCATAGACATACAGTACATTCAGAGAGACACACAAAAAGAGAGAGCCAGGCAGAGAGACAGACAGTCAAACAGTGATTGTGTCTGTGAGACATGTGATGGATTTTCAAGAAAATCATACTGTAAAAAAAGATGTCAGCAGTTTCCTTAAGCAGGTCAGGGATGCCAACATCTCCCTGTCTTACACTCTCACAGATTCTCTGAGGAAAAAAGAATATTGAATTCTTTAAATATTTCTGGTTCAAGATACATCTAACCTGGAAAAAGCAAAGTATGCTGGAATATATATGTGTGTGTGTGTGTGTGTGTGTGTGTGTGTGTGTGTGTGTGTGTGTGTGTGTGTGTGTGTGTGTGTGTTTCTGGACATTTGCTGAATAATAAAAGTTACATTTCCTAAGCCAGAGTTTCAGTTTAGTCCAAATTTCCTTTCACTGATATTAATATATTTTGGGAAGCTTTAATATATTGAAATGGTGAATATTTTTTTTATTTTTTTTTTTATAATTTTTTTTTTATCATTTCAGCATTCAAACTCTATCCTGCAGCATGTTATTAATAGCACATCTCTTAAAGAACAGTCATGTGAACAGGATGTTAGTGCATACTTTAATATTTAGGTATTGAATATGATTCAGTATATCTACCACATACTTGTTTTTGGATAAATTTAGAAGCCATGAGTTGCCATTTGAAAACTGCAGATTGTCACGTCTCCCTCACATACACTCTTCCTCTGTCTAATTTTCTCTCTCACACCCACTCATCCCTTACTGCTCCCTTTCTACTCTCACTCCCTTTCTCTCTTTTATCAGCTCAAGTATCCATTGTCCCCTATGAGGCTCAGCTGATGTCCTCTGTGCTCTGGGGACAGATGTTGCCTTTGCCATGCTTCATCAATTTATTTAGACACCTCTCCTTGTAGTCTCAACTTTCACTGAAAGATAACTGATAAGTCTTTGTTATATTAAGGAATAAGGCTTTTTTTCTTGATTATGTACATTACACAAATGTAAGTGATTTGAATACAATGTCACCTTCTAATGGGAATCCTAATGCTATTTAAATGTCCTTGTCCCAGGGGATGTGGTTTAAATATACTATTAGTTTTGTAATATGACCAAGAGCACTTAGAGCACTGGAACAAAAAAAGTGTATTTCTGCCTTGTTCAGGTCTTCAGAGAGGAAAGTGAAGTATGGAAGTCACACCATCCTTGGGTGCCTTTTTGAGGGAAGGTTTACATGTTGTCAGCAGATAAAGTTACTGTAGGTCTTTTCCCTGACCTTAGCTCCTCAGTGCTTTATCAGGAGTTTTTATTAGAAGGGAAAGCTTTTCTTACGGGAAAAAAACACGGCATGTTTCCAAGGCCACAGGAGGAGTCTGACTTTCAGTCTCATACAGACACTGTCCTGGTACAACTCCAGACATATGTACAGGCACTTTCAGCTATCTGGGTCTTCAGAAATTTAGCTGAGCAACTACATTTACATTTTTCAAAAAGAGATAAAGAAATTGGATGGACGTTTTCTGCCCAGCAGCCCACTGAAGAGAGCAGTATGAATTTCCAAGCCAGACGAGTCACGCTGCCTGCCATCACTCCGCTCTGCCTGCAGAAGCGGGTAGGAACACAAACACTTTCTTTTAAGCGCAAACAATCAACTAACTTCTGTTTTTTTCTTAAGACAAAAGTGTAGCAAACCGAAACACTATCTAACATTTGTTTGATTGTTTACATGTGCTTGTTTCATCAGCTTTTCTCTAATGTTAGACATGGTTTAGACTCTGGTTTTCCTGTGTTGTGGTGTGTTTAGAAGGCTGGTCTTGTGGTGGGAACTGTAGACATTTATTCCCTCTCCAGAATTTCCCATACTGGAGAGCCTGATCATGCAGGAGATTTGGGAAGAGAAACATTTCATTTAATTCCTCCTACTCCTTTGATTAATCTATATTTTTCATAGAATTGAAATTGTACTGTTCTGTCAGATATGCTTTTTAGTATCATGAGGTTCTTTGGGCTACATTACTACAGTTCATTGAATACGAGTTATGCATCCACGTGTAAGCGCTTAGCCAAAACAGTGTGTTTCTGCTGGAAAACCAGATCGTTTCACGGTCCCTCATTATGAGGACTCATCAGTGCAGATTAGAGAGTAATCCAATGAGACAAGGTGCAGTGGAACAGGTTAGATTCACGCACTTGTCCTGCGGTGAGACAGGCTACAAGAAAGTAGGTTTTGTGAGCATTTGGAGTGAGGTTAGGGATCAAGTGCAGGTAAGAAAAATCAGCCAGAGGTGAAACCCTTAAATTCTCAGGATTCTGTGCTTCCAGATTCATGTACCCTACTTTTTTTTTTTTTAAATAAAGACTATATATGTCTTTTCTAGTTACTTTTGTAATAGTTTTTGTGATGAATAACATAATAATAAACTGGAAAAGGTTCAAATCATGTGGAGAACGTTCAGAAGAAATCACATGTATTGATCCAAAATATTCAGCTTGTGTAATGGATATTTCAGTAAGAAATTAATTATCCATAGTAGATAGTTATGAAATGCAATTTCAAGTTGAGTGCATGAGACATGTTGCAGCTGTTCAGACATGTCAGAGCTGTTTGGGGCCTTGCCATTCACGTTGAGAACAAGAGATGGATAGATGGCAAGAGACTGAGGGAGCACTGGATAAGTACTGGTCAGGCCAAGGCCAGTTGTCTGATTCTCAGATAAAGATGCAGCTGTGGGTCGAGGGATCATGATAACAGAAGGCCAGACTCTAGTGAACTGGTCTATACTGTGCTGTCCTTGAGTTTAAGATTATAAAGCATCTCTACTGGATCTTGGCAGTAGGGCTAACCTGAAAAACTGTGGTCTTCAATTGAGTTCACTATTTCAGTACACACAGTTCTGCAGTGTGTAGGGTTAAATGCCATTTCTAACACTTTTAAGTGTTTAAACATACTCAGATTGCAAACACTTAAAACTCTCACACTTTCTCATGCTTAGAAATGGATAAACTGTCTCAGTCTTGAAACTGATTTGAACTTAAAAAACAAAACAAAAAAAGTTTACATTTGTCCCCAAACCATCTCTTATATACATTTTACGGCATTTGGCTGATGTTCTTATCCAGAACAACTTACATTCTATCATGCAACAGAGCAGTTGAGGGTTAGGGGCCTCACTCTGGGGCCCAGTGGTGGTCACAGCTTTTCAATCAGTAGTCCAACAGTTTAGCCACTAAGCTACCACTTCCCTCAGTGTCAGGTTCAAAAGTCCTGGAAAATACAGAAACACAAAAAAAGAATGTCTTCTATCACCTTCATCTCAAGACGTTTGAACAAAATAAACCTCATTTATAATACATATATGCTAACCCTAACCCCAGGATTTAAATCGAAAGTAGAATAGAACGTGCTTAGCTCTATTCACAGATACATTAATGATTATTACTGATAGTATTTTAGTTCTAAATTTCCCTTTTCACAATATGGGCAGATTATATGAAATAATGCACTAGTATCCATCAGGAAAACTGAGGTGTATTTATTTTTCTGAGAAAACCACCATAAAATGGGGGTTGAAATGCCATGTGATGGCTTTTATTCCACTCTTCTCTGAGGATTGGAAAGCTTATGCAGTGTTTGTGTTTTGTTAAGGCATTGTACACCCCTTAGGCAAGATTCACTCTTCATAAGTACATGTATAAAGGTTTGTAAAACAGCAAACTCCACGTGAACTAATTAGGAACTGGATAGAAAAAACACAATTTTCATCAATGCAGTTTCTTAATTGCATTGTACGATGAGATGCCGACAGTTGGTGCATAAAGCTGTCATGGGTGTAATCAGGTTACTGCTAATCTTATTTCCTTGTTTAACTGAGCGATAGCCGGAGGGAGACAGTCTCTCGGTGTTCTACTCTCCCCAAGTATGCTCTGCTTCGAAGCTTATCTCTGCACACGGAGAGCCAGACACCCATTATACACATACTATTTAATGCTTGACTTGTGGACTTCCTCTATCCTCTCAGGTTTTAGAATGTGCTGAATGGAGCAGCTGAGTGAGTTGTGCATGTGTCTTTCCATGTGTGCTTGAAGTGTATGATTGTATGTGTTAGAGGTACACCAGGAGCAAACAAAGCCCCGAACCTGACCTGCACCCACTCTTCATTCCCACTTACCTTTCAGAGAGAGTAGAACTGAACACACTCAGAAACAGGATGTAGACATGCTTTTACTTTAGTAGTTGGCTGCTATTTCAAATTCATTGATCCTAGATAATCTGTAATGTGAATGTGGGGAGTGACTAGTAACATTGGTAACTGCCATTTAATGTCATAAAAGCATGGAAGCTAACATGAGTAAGCTAAGAATGAGTGTTGTGATCATTCAAGAGACCCATAGGTATTTGAAAAAAAAAAGAGGAATTCTATCACAGATTAGGAAACTAATACAAAACTTGTCATCTATTCATTTAGCAGATGCTACTTGGCAAAGTGACTTACAGATGAGGAAGTACAAGCAATGGGAAGAGTACAAGCAATCAAGCAGAGAACAATACAAGTAGTGTTACCATAAAAAAAATGAATTTAAAATTTTATTTAGAGGAGCAATGTAGACAGAGTAGAGGTGTAAGAGCTAGTGAAAGTGCATTTTTTTCTTTTTGGAGTGGTCAAAGTTGTATGTCAAAAAAAACCTCTGAAACCCTGTGTGGGCTCATGTATGTGTGTACATGAGAGAGAGAGAGAGAGAAAGAGAGAGAGAAAGAGAGAGAGAGAGAGAGAGAGAAGAACAGTAGATACTACTGAATGCAATTCTTTGTGCCCAGTGATAGCACACAGCACTGCTTGCACTGCCATTACAGATGTTTTATCTGCACTCTGCACTTTCAACACACACACACACACACACACACACACACACACACACACACACACACACACACACACACACACACACACACTAATCACTAACTAAAGACTAAACACTTAAAGTTATTAAGTCACTATTTAAAACATTGCAGCATCGCAACAAATGTGTCCTCCAACAAGTAGCATTTGAGGATATCTTTGGACTGTTTCTTTTTATTCTAGTTTTCTGTTTCTAGCTTTTTTTTTTTTCTCCCTCATCTGTCCTCAAAATTGAGAGGACAGCTCACTCAGGGATGCCAAATAAGGACACAGCGAGAAAGCTGAGCCTCTGCATGGTGCTGCATGTATATTTAAGTATCTAATCAAAGAAGAGTGAGCTGTGGCCACAGATGTGTGTGTTCTCAGTGAGGGAGAAATGGCCATTGGAGTTCCCCATATACAAAATCCAAAAAGTGCAGAGCAGACAACTACAACTTCAAAACTAGGTTTAATCCCAGCTCAAGAATGGATTGAAGTCCCAGCTCAATTATGACTAACTCTTTCAGTCATAATTAAAATTTTGATGATTTTACTTGATTGATGATTTTATTTGATGATTCATTGATGATTTTTACAGTTTACCCATTTGCAAATATGCCAAATAACCACATACATATCATGCACATGTCATGCATACAAACCGGAAAGCTACATATCACCAAAAACACTAAAGAGGAAAGAAGAGTCATGATTTAAATACAGTCTAAATTTGGTTTATGGACTATATGTTTGGAAGTGGCATGTTTGCACTCTGTCTGATACCAATGTCCTTGCAGCAATGGAGTCTGAAATGGTGTTGCACCTCCACAGGCTGCACAGGGGTTTGATCAATTCAGCACTGATTGGATAGTCTGAGAGACTCTGAGGGAACTATAATCCTACAAATCCATTGAAACCCTCTCTGTTGGGCTTCTAAATATTAATTAGTGTTTAAAAAGTAGATTTCATTTAGAGACAACTCTATCACAAGGGGTGAGGATAGGTTAGTGACAACACTTTCTAGAATCTTGCAGATTTTGCTTTAGTTTAAGAAAGTAATTAGCAGGTGATGATGCTTTAGCCTTAAGATGTGGTGTAAAAATGCAATCACATCAAAAATGTTTTTACATACACTTCTTAAAACTGTGTACAAGTAGAAGATTGCTGGCTTTATAACTGCCTTAAAAGGCAGATGTTTATGTCAGTGGAGAGTCTGTGGTGGCATACATCATAGGGTTGTCAAGATATTCAAACTGTTTTAGATAAGAGTGCTATTCTGTCTACGGCTTGGGAATAGACGGCATGTTGTGCTGTATTATGGGATCAAGTCAAAAAGCTTTTATTGTCATTTCAACCACATATAGCTGACACAGTACATAGTGAAATAAAACAATGTTTCTCCAGGACCCTGGTGCTACATAAACAACATACAATATATAGTTACGAACAGAACAACAACACAGAGCTAGGACAGGAGTTTGTCCTAGCTACATAAAGTTCAACGTGTGCAACCAGGTGCAAAGACAAGACAGTGCAAAAACAGGAAGTACAAAAACAACACAAGACAGGAACACAGCACCGAAAAAAACATGCAGTGAAACAAAATGAAATGTGAATGTGCAAACTGTAAAAACCAGGTATCTAATGGCATATATGTTCGTAATCTTATACATAGCAGCACAGCGATGTGGATTGTGCAGTAGCAGCAGTTGAAGTAGTGCAAATAGAAGTAAACAATTATAGCAGCGGTTTCAAATTCAAATTTTATTTATCACATACAAAATCATACACAGTACATGTAGTGAAATGCTTTTTTCGACTGTCCTTGTTATAAGAGAGGAACATAAAAAAGGATATAAATAAAATAAAGATTTAAGGACAGAAAAATATATATAAAAAAAAATATGATAAAATATGAAAATCCAATAGATCTCAGATATGTATATATACACACACACACACGCATACATGTTCATACACACACATACATATATATATATATATGTTTACATACATACACACATGTAATATGGCTCAGAGCACAACCCTGGGGGGGCTCCAGTGCTGAGGGTGAGTGAGGGTGAGATATGTTTGCCCACCCATACTGCCTGTGGTCTGTCCGTCAGGAAGTTGGAGATCCATCGACAGAGGGAGGGGTTGAGGCCCAGGATCTCCAACTTAGTGGTGAGTATGGAGGGAAGTTAAACGCTGAACTGTAGTCAACAAACAGCATTTTAAAATAATTCCCCATTATGCTGTCCAGGTGGCTCAGGGCTGTATGATGCAGGTGTGCGATGACATCCTCAGCAGTTGGGACGGTATGCAAATTGTAGCGGGTCCAGGGTGTCAGGTAGTGAAGAGGTGATGAAATCTCTGATTAGTCTTTTGAAGCACTTCATCACGACTGAGGTCAGGGCTACTGGGTGGATTTAAACATTATAATGGTGGTTAAAGTAGTGCAAACAAGTAGTAAACATTATATTTTGAGTATATTTTGTTCACACAGGTGAGTGTGTTTGTGTATGTGCATGTGTGTGTGTGAGAGAGAGAGAGTTGGTATAGTTTCAGTTATGGGTGTTGAGGAGCCTGATGGCTTGTGGGAAGGGACTGTTACACAGTCTGGTTGTGAGGGCCCGAATGCTTCGGTACCTCTTTCCAGATGGCAGGAGGATGAAGAGTGTGTGTGAGGGGTGTGTGGGGTCGTCCACAATGCTGTTGGCTTTGGGGATGCAGTGTGTGGTGTACGTGTCCGTAATAGAGGGGAGAGAGACTCCAATGATCTTTTCAGCTGTCCTCACTATCCGCTGCAGGGTCTTGTGATCTGAGACAGTGCAATTCTTAAACCAGGCAGTGATGCAGCTGCTCAGGACGCTCTCGATGGTCCCAGTGTAGAACATAGATCGTTGGGGAGGTTGATTCTCTGTTTACATGCTATAAACACTGTCGCTGACACTGTAAGGGCTGAGAGAGATTTAAAATTCAATGAAAATTATATTTGTCTTATACACAACCAACACAATACAATATGTAATAAAATACTTTTTAACTGTGTGAGAAAAAGTAGAATAGAAATAAAATAAAAAGCTATCTATCTATCTATCTATCTATCTATCTATCTATCTATCTATCTATCTATCTATCTATCTATCTATCTATCTATCTATCTATCTATGAATATTGTGGTTGGTGGCAGAACAATATGACTGTGCAAATAGTAATTCAGTTTTATTGGGAATTCATGTTTAAAATAAAGAAGGGGATTTATTGCACCAAACCTCACAGGAATGCCTATGTTTTATGGAAAAGGAACATTATATGGATAGAGATTTGTCTTATTGAAAGCTGGAAGACATATGAACTCATAGAGAGAGTGGAATAATCTGCATATACTGCCTCTGTAAGCTAACATTACGTTTTCTTTAAGGTGTTTTTGAGAGTAAAATGAGCATATGTTTCGCCTCCACAAAAGGAAACTAAATAATGGTAGTCCATTGTAGATATTTTTTTCGATATTGTTTTGGCAGTTTATAATACAACATTATCTTATAAACATAATGACTTAAACACTCAAACACAACTTTGGCTGTCTATCTGATTAGATGACTGACTAACTCTAAAATAATGGCTCACCCATAAGACACTGCGTCATGACATCCCCAAGCTCTAAGCAAGACATAACAGATGCTCTCGATTGGCTCTGATTGATAGGCAGAAGGGAAGGCCATTCCTCCTACTCAGAAAGCAGGTTCTCTTTACCTCTCAGCCACAGCTGGTTATAGCTTTGCCAGGTCATGAACTCCAAATGGTGGGATGAATACTAAGATCACTGCTTCAACAAAGATACTGACAATATTAATGTTTTTATTTTTTTTTATTTTTTTACATTTAAGTGGTCTTTAAGACTTGAGGAAATAAAATAATGACAATCAATGGAGATTAGAGATTAGACCTAATGTTCTGTGACTACACAATCTGTTTATTGTCAGAAATAAGATCTTAAGACATTTGTGCACAACGTTATACATGTCTCTTGCTGTATTGGTGCCATTTTCTCTGTTGGTGCATTGCATTAAAAATGACATTTTTGCAAGTTTAGATATTTTGAATAAAGGCAAAATTATCCACTATTTCTTATTATAAGATTCCAATAAACCAAATATAATATTATTAAGCTTATTCCTAGACATGTTTGACTATTTTTAAGCTTTTCTTCTGTTGTTATTATTTTCCTAATTTTATACATGTTTTAAAGAAACAAAATGATCTGCCAAAAAGCTTGACTATACTCAAATATACATAGAAATAGTCTTAATACTCTTAGATTCGGTTTATTGGAATCTTATAATAAGAAGTAATAGATACATTTGGCTAGAATCATGATTTTATCCATCGGTAAGATGATATTTTTGGCAGTGTATATAAGTAGCACAGGATTATGGGACGTGTAGGACGATGTCACTTCTTTTAAAAGTTCCTCTTGATGGCAAACAAGAAACAATTGATTCGGACATGTTTGGAAACCATGACTGGAAAGCATTTGTAATGTTTTGGCCTCAGGTTAGGTTCACTGTTGATTAGTAAAATGAAGGAGTTCTTTTTGAGAAGGTTATGAATATCAGAGCAACAGTAGCACATCTGTGTGTTTATGCCATAGCATGAATTGTGTTTGACCTGTTCATTTTCACCTGATGTTACTATGAGCATAAATAATAAACCAAGCCATGATTGGATAACCTAACACCAGGACAACAGTCTTTCTGTTTCTGTCTGCCCCTCTCTCTCTCTCTCTCTCTCTCTCTCTCTCTCTCTCTCTCTCTCTCTCTCTCTCTCTCTCTCTCTCTCTCTCTCTCTCCTCTCCCTCCCCCATGCTTCCTCTCCTCACATTTTGTCTCATGTCTCTTTACCCCTCTCCTTCCTTTACTTCCCTTCCCCCATTTTTCTCTGACCACTTTTTTTTAACTTTACACAGAGTTGATCTAAAGTAAACATTTAAGTAACACAGTCATAATGTCTGCAACTCTCATGCTGAGCATTTTAGACAGGGCAAAAGATGGGGTTGATCTTGTCCATGGGAAAAGCTAGGTGAAGTGAGCCTTGTGACTTTTTCTACCCCTTCTCCACTCCACCTCCTTTTTCCCAGCTCCCTTCTCTCTGCACTATCCTCTTCTACTCCCCTCTTTCTGATGGTGGTAAGGAGTGGGCGGAGCTTGTCTTGGTATGGGGTGGGCAGGGCTTACCCCTGGAGGCTGCAGTTAGTGAGAGATGGCAGGTGATTGGGCAGAGTTTGGGTGACATACAGCAGGAGAGGCCGGAAGTACTGGAGCTCTGAGACTGTTCTCTTAATTACCTCATTTCAGTTCAGTTGCAGAGAGAGACAGACACAGAGAGAGGAAGGAGAACGTCTGGGAAAAGGCAGAGAGGATAGAGTAAGAGACAGAGGAGGAGGAGAACAAGAGAGACAGCGAGAGAAAAAATAGAGGGAGAGAGCTGCTGCTCCCTCAGTACATGCATGTTTCTATGTTTCACCTAAAATCCTGCTCCTACAATGCTGTGTACTCAGCCTTACCTAAACTGCAGAGCTAGCCCCAAATCACAGCTCTGCTTGCCGGCTAATACAGGGGTAAGTTATGCTAAGATACAGATTTTCTGATTTGTTTTAGTGCATGCATGTGTGTGTTTGTGGTTGATGCCTTGCAGAAGAGGCTAAAACACTCCTCTCTTTCTGTAAGGGATAAATCGAGCTATCATTGATAGCTGTTCTAAACTTAATCTGGACCCGAAGGGACTCCGATTTGGCGATAATACGCACTGCTTGTTCTGCTGTTCCTTTTGGAGAGTGCGAGACTAGGAACTGTGAAGCAAGTGAAAGGGAACATTCATGATCTGCTCCCAGTTTGCTGGCCTGGTTCTCACTGCTTCACTGTCATTCGAAATGAATGGAGTGTTGAGTGTGGAGGGCGTGAGGTGTGAGGTAGCTTGCGGTATCAAATGAGCTCCATTAATGACACGATTCTCTGCCCTTGCACAAAAGGCACATACTTGAGTATTAGGTTTATATGTTTGTTCTGTCATTTTTGACACCATGTCTTTATCTGTAGTCATAACTGTATATCAAATTTCATATCATGTCACTGCATAATGACTCTGAGAAGTTTTTTACTGGCTAATGAATGGGTTCCTGTGTGGAAGGTGATCAAAGTATACAGTGAGGACAACAGCAGTCGAGCCGTGGAGGTCCCCAGTGACATCACTGCCCGGGATATCTGCCAGCTGTTCATACTGAAGAACCACTGCATCGATGACCACAGCTGGACATTGATTGAGCACCTTGCTCATCTGGGTATTGGTAAGTGCATCCATCTGTGTACCCATAATGCCCGAAACTAATTTAGCTTTAATGGAGCATAATGGTATCAGTGTTTCATGCTTTGTTTTATGAGTCTTGTTATTCTGGCTTTCGTGCACCATCACCCCTTGGCTATAGCTGTAATGTAACAGAACCCGCTACAAGAAATACGGCCTCTTTGTGGTCTAGCTCAAAATCCTGCGATTTAGTCACATGTTACAGAATCCAAGTGTTGCTCTTTTGGACACAGATCTTATCTAGTCTTGAACAAGACACATCAGTGGTGATTGTGCTTTGAATCCATTTTTATTACATCAGCAGCTATTTTTGCAACTAGGCTTAATCTGTGTCAGAGTTACAGTGCCATGTAAGCAACTCAGACATTGTCCATTTTTTATCCTTCTCAGAAGCATATTTGTCGTTATTTGTTATATCAAGGTCTTGGATCTTGAAAGCAGCTCTCAGGGTAACTACAGGACTATCAGAAAAAAAACCACTTACATTTGTAGGACTTTACTGTTGATCCATGTGTTAGCACTGGTTTATCAAATCATACTAATTTACAGACGGCAGGATAGTAAGAGATCTGGCTTGAGATTCTGTCTTAACACTTGACGAAATTAGGCCATTTTATGCAATTTCTGCTCCCTCATAATCATCTCTAACATATCAGACCATAATCATTGCTTAACAGACAGTGGGAAAGCACCGTCCTCAGATTGTTTCTCATACTGCAAGACTAAAGATGTGTCTTTGAGAAAACTTGCCCAAGCAGAAAACCTCCTATAAAATCCCTCTTTGTGTGGCAGGCAAAAGGATAAACAGGCTTTATGGGGTTAATGCTTTCTGAGTCTGAAGCAGACACCAAAGGTTTAATGTAGTGTCTGAGAGTGCAGACCTTAGCTTCAATTAATCGATTGTGGTTTGAGTAGCAAAATGTAGAAAGGCAAAAGAACTTTTGCTGTAGCACTGAAAAGCTTTTGCTTTGTGCTAGAAGGCTGATCCCTCCTTAATGAAGATGTAAGTTAGAAGTGTAGGAGTAATAGAGAACACGAATAAGACAAGAAGATAATGGGGTGTAAAAACCCATTACAGAGAAAAATAGGGGTGAATATATTTGTTTGGAGGAGAAAGATTCAACATTTTCAATCTTAATCAGAAACTACAGTTTTTTTACTTAATTAAATTTACAAGTACACAAGAATTGCCAGGAGATTTAGGAGTACAAATCTGCTGAATCGCACTCAGAGAACTTGGTCTGAAGCTGCAGCATTATCCTCTAATGTTAAACCTCCAGAGCTGATCTTAAGCAAAACGGTGGAACTTTGATGCCCTACGTTTCCATTTGCATTGAGCATGAGGTGGGAATACACCCCGATTGCTATGCCAGTTCATCATAGAGCATGGCTTCTGAGTTAAATGGATAAGAAAAGGCTCTGTCCATTTGTACATGGTTTACATTTTTGCGGTCACAAACTGAAGTGAAATTCAGAAATGGTTGATTATAGTGGGAGTGGTGGAGCCAAGAGGAATTGGGAGCTCAAATGTGTGCTCTTGCTTCAGTATTTACAAGCAGAAAAGTCTGACACAGTGAAAGGGAATATCAAAGCTCTCAGGTTCATATTTGGCCAATACAGAGGTGACAGCAAAGTAAGAGTAGAAGTGGGGAAGTGAGTATTACTTTGAAAGCTGACGGGGAAAAGCTAAAGTCCTGCTCACAACACTAGGAATAACTGAAAAATAGATGTTATCAGAAGGTTAGGTTCGAGGAACAGTGGTGAGAATGAATGGGTGGTGGGATAAATGGATGGATCTGAGAAGGAATAATAAAGGAATAATCTAAGAAGACATCTTGGTAAGAATGGTCTTTCTTCCGAACATAAGTAAGGTTCAGCTCCAATGGGCAGGAAGTGGTTAACATCACTGCCAATGACTCCTGCTGGTATAGGCTACCTTCCACACAGGAATATTCCTCAACACAATTCTTCAAACCATTGCATAATTCAACCATCTGTTCCTTCCATCCTCTTATTCAGTCTTATTTCTTTCCTCTATGCATCCCCATTATGCATGTATCATTTTTGTTGCTTCATAATGATTACAGATCTCTTCTATCCTGGGTCTATTTTTATAGAAGGAGCCACTGATTCTTCACTACTAAACAGGCCTGACTGAGTGCTCTGATTTAAACTCTCTGTTTAAATCATTGACTCTTAAGACCTGCTGCCACAATTAAATGTAATTTGTTCCATAAATGTATGATTAGTGCCATAACAAACCCAGTTGTGGTTGAAAGGCTTTTGCCTAAAGGAGTGTGATTTTAAAGATAGATTAAATTTGTTATTCAGTTTCTGATGTATGATATTTCTATTAGTGGTGAACAATAATTGGAAAGCGATTTACATAAACAGTGGGACTCCTTCTCATGATGTACACATGGAAAAATTCATTGCTGAGTATATTTCCTGGTGTGTCTAAAGTGTCAGCTCTCAGCAATACTGCTTGCTTGGAAAGCAAGTATTATCCTCAATTGCTCTCCTAAAAAAACAATAATTTTTAATGAATAGCCAAAATAAATCCATGCAGATGGGTTACAAAGGGAAAAGCCAGTGCCACTGTTATTCTGTTTGGGGTGTAAGCTTCATGTCTTCACTTTGAGGGAAGGGTTAGTCTATACAGTGATTGCCTTCATCCTCTGATGTAACATTTCTTTCCTGATGGGAGTGGGTTGTTCCAGGATGATAATGTCCCCGTCCTTCATGTCGGTTCTTCCAATAATTAATTTAACACCCAGACATGTGCACAATGTAGGCCTAACCATTAGAATTAGGGCAAACAAACTACCTCATGCTATTAAGGTAATAAAAAGTTATTACTTTGGGGAAGCTGCAGAAGTTGTGCTTTAAATCTGTAAATGTGGAGGTAGTTTATCAGGCTGTGTACTGGAAAATACACAATAAGCCCAGTGAACCATGCTGACCACTATTAGGTTCTGTGCTGCTAGATAGTGATATCCTCTTGAAAACACTTTAAGGCTTAATGAGAAGTGTAAGATCCAATAAATGTATTAATTTAATCAAATCAGTTTCACAGTAATGATGTGGAGGGTTACTTATGATCCATAACAATATTTATTGGATATAATGTTTCTTGCATTGTTATTTATTATTTCATTACTCAACTAGATCTACTCAGTCTACTTTTTAATGCCTCTGGTTTTAAGACAGTATGAAACAGAGTTACAATAAATATTAAATCTTACATAGTGCATTTTGTATTTTTTCCACTCTATGTAATAATTAGCTTTTAAAATTATGACCGCTTGAGCTCATTTGGTGAAGGACAGAAATGATGGGATTGGAATGGGACAGAATGATGGAATTCATTTGTCCCTAGCTGTAGCTCAAGAGCTCCATCTTACTTTAAGTACTGCATTACTCCTCATTCTCGTAATAGTTTCTGTAAGTGCTACAAGTACACTCACATGCAACTTATCCAGAATGTATAAAATGCTGATTGGAGATTCCATAGCCTTCTACTGGCAGAAGCTTTTAACTGTCCACATATCAGCGAAGATCACAGCAGGAGATCACAGATACCCAGAGAAACACCCAGGATGCCAGTGCATTTTGATGAGGCTCGCCAGCCCTGATTGCAGTTATGCTATGGGAATTAATTAGTCTTGAATATCATCATTCTCACTCTTCCAGATGGCTTGCTCTAAATAGCCGCTTTCCATTCATTCATTAAACATTCGTTTGGGTTTCAACGAACTGAATAATGTTAAAGTGAAGCAATGCACTCGACGCAGTCGGCTTCCCCTGACTCCCTGCAACTCACACTCATTATAACCAAAGATTACTCAGTGATGAAGAAAATAAAAATAAAAAATAGTAAGTAAAACTTTTGTTAATAATTGATTTTCCAAACTCATATCTGCTGATGGTGTAGCTAGAATACGGTGATTTCATAAGAATCATTTACTCTTTTAATAGTTTGTGTATAAAGATAAGTACGCAAATGTACATAGGTGTATTTATCTTTGTTCTTTTATCTTCACTGTGACTTCTCTTTTCTTGTATTGCTTTCAGAAAGAATCATAGAAGACCATGAATCAGTCCTGGAAGTGCAGTCTAACTGGGGCATGGACTCAGACAGCCGCCTGTATTTCAGGAAGAATTATGCCAAATATGAATTCTTCAAGAAACCTCTGGTGTGTGGTGTGTGTGCGTGTGTGTACATGTGTATTGGTCTGGGGGAAAAAGAGTCAGTGTGTGATGCCTAGATAATGTATAACTAATTGCCAGGGCAGCAGAAGGTTTCTTTTTAATGTAACTAATTTATAATCCATGCAAAAAAATAAGCAAATTATATCCACTCTGATGCCCCAGTCTTCAGGTCTTTGAGGTCTGTGCTTCTCTGGACAAACGGAGAAACAACTCACTTACCAGTCTTATTAGCAGAGTTCTGTTTAAAGGGCTTTGTTAAAGTTTATGGGGGTTTGTAGAGGTCTGTTTGACTCGCATCTGCCTTAAATCAGTTAGAGAAGATTCCTTTCCAGCAGGTTTAGGAGAAATGATGTTATAGAGGTGACTCAAATGGTGACTCAAATGTTAGGGCACAGGCCATGCAAATCTTTAGAGTCTGTTATTTCTTCAGTCTTTATTAAACTTAATGACTGGTATTTGTCAGTAATGATTGATGGTTTCCTCATGTTAACAGGATTTTTTTCCAGAAAGCATGGTGTCTATATCAAGTGAAGCCAATGGCCTCATGAACCACTCACAGCTTATCCAGGTATCACTGTTCAGCAGTCTCATTGTCCTCAAATTTTAACACCATGTCATTAAAATATCATTCAGATATTTATCTTAAAGCATATTATTCAGTAAAAATGTTAAGGCTAATTTAATGAGATTAGGGCCATTTTTGGCGCACTTATAAAGCATTTATAAATACTTTGTATATAAAGGTAAAAGGTATTTTAAACATAGGAAAGTGTCTTTCACTGTAACCTATGCACATATTTCAGATAAATAACTTAAAACATTAATAAAATCCTATCTACAGATAACAGCATTAAAAAACATTCATCACAGCTTAAGTAAGATTTAGTGTTTCACAACATTTACTTAAGCCTGATATGTAAATATATTCACCGCATGAAATATTTAACATGTTCCATAGTTTTTATCACTTTACTATTCTGAGAGTTCTGATGCCATTTGTGTCTGTGTGCTCTTAGACATTTCTTAACTCCAGCACATGTCCTGAGATCCATGGCTTCCTCTACTCGAAAGAGCAAGGCAGGAAGTCCTGGAAGAAGTTCTATTTTGTGTTGAGAAGGTCTGGGCTGTATTTTTCCAATAAGGGCACATCAAAGGTAATACAAACAAAAAAACACAAACACAGTAATCCATTGCATGACCTGAAATTTTATACAATAATCACTCTCTCTCTTTCACATGACCCTGCAATAACTGTAAGTGGTGTTGAACATGTTCAGCTCTATAAAGGTATACAGTACCTGTAGCTTTTAGTTCTAATCATGCATTGCACCAATTGATCTTACTTCCTTAGACTCTAGAGGCAAGTAACATTACTTACTCAAATCACTCCTAGCTTATCCAGTCTGAGACAAATATAAGCGATGGACAGAGCCTGGTTTGATAAGCCTGCTACAGATCATTTCAAAGCACCCTTATTCAAGCACTAATCTCCTGCAGTCCTGCTGTTAGTTGTGACGGTTAGATCGAACAGCACGGCATTGTGGCCCTCGGCTGGCCAGAACTGGTTGGGCAGGATTGTGTGCGGCAGATTCTGGGGCTGTGCCAGTGTCTGAACCCTTCGCACTCACCACAGGTGAAGCTTATACCTGCTATGTACCATGCCAACCAGTGCTGCCCTCCTTCCACTTTTTCCTTTTTTTACAACAAAGAGTTGTTGTTAGGTACGTAAGAGGAGCCCACACTCTACTAACTAATACCGCCCGGGTGCACAAAGCCACTCTGCATCTACTCCACATCTTTGCATTTGATTACTTTTTTTCAAAAAACATATTCCTGCTGCACATCACAACAACAGCTGGTTGTTGTTTTTTTTTGTCTGTGTAGCATTCCTTTCTCTTTTTCTGTCCACAGGTCTGTCAATCTCTGTCTCTTTTGTGTGTCTGTGCCTGTTATTGGCTGTTGGGAAATTAGAATAGTGTAGCACATAGACCAAATGAGACAAAGGCTTGCTTTGTGTTGCTTTGCTTGGGAAAGCCTTTCTTTCTTTCCTCGCTTTCTCTTATTCTCTTCTTTTCACTTGGCTGCCTTTCACTGTTGTTAAGATAGAAGCATACATGTTGCAATGCCAGCAACTTTATCTTCTCATGTACATATTACACCCTGGTTGTAATTGAGAAGGTAGCCCCATTTGAAACAGAAAAGAATGCTACATAAGTGTCTTACATCATTCGAGTTTTGCCCTTGATTTTAATCATAACATTGCAAAGTCCTTAAGAGTGTTTCCAAACACCGAATGCTTAATCCACATCTTTTAAATGGAGCTTAGATGAACCCTCAAACTAAATCCACATCATTTTAACTGGTCCAGTAATTTTAGTCCCACTGCTGCAACGTAAGCCACAGTCTTAATGTCCTCCTACTCGTTAAATCCTGTTGCTGCTCTCTCAGCTTCTTCACTATAATGTCTTAGAATCACAGTGTTAAACCACGACAGCCTCAGCTCTGCTTCCTGTGCTGCAAAAGCAGACCTTCACCTTCAGCATTGGTATTTTTGTTTAAACCATTATTATGCTTCACTTTTTCACATTTTACACAATTATTCACATTTACCTTCTGTCGTGATTTTTTTTTTTACTTCTTCTTATATGTTTTTTTTCCCTAGCATCTTGCTTTACTCTTCTCTTCTTTGCTGCATTTATTTATTTTTGCCCCCAAGCTCTCTCCAATTCACACACACACACACACACACACTAGCTAGGCAGTGTGCTGGATGCTGGACATAGCTTACATGTTTAAATTCATCCCCCTGCTATGGCAGGCTTAGCATTGGAACTCGGGGATAGGGCAGAAGGAATTTAGGGCACCCCACCCCTCATCATCTTCACATAATCACCATCACACACATTTTATATTGCCTTATAAATCAACTGATATGTTAAGAGAGGTTTCTGTCTGTGTTTCTTTCTCATATGTAAGGAACCCAGACATCTGCAGTTTGTTGCAGAGTTTTGTGACAGTGATGTCTACACTTTGTTATCAGCCAGAAAAACACACGGAGCTCCCACAGACTACGGATTCAGTATAAAGGTATTTGCAAACGTTTCTTTACAACACACCCAGCTAAATCCGCAAACACACAAGTTTCACATATTTGATTGTGCAATGTTGATGTTGAATTATATTACACATACCATCTGTGCATAGTTAGCTTTATGATATAATAACCCTAATTAAGTGCCCTACTTGTCTGTGCCTCATTGTTTAATGGGTGTTATATAAAGCCATAATCAAACACAGTGTCTAGTGTCTTATCTCCCTTCATCACGTTAGTGTTATGAGAAGCCAGACATGATCTTAGTCATGGAGATATTTTAAAATGTGATTGATATCATAAAATGATTAAGAATGTGACTAGAAAATGTGTCTACGTGTGATTCGGTGTGCAGCCGAGTAAATCAAGCTCAGCTCGGGACCTCAAACTGCTATGTGCAGATGTTGAGCAGACCAGAACCTGCTGGATCACGGCAATGCGCCTCTTCAAGGTGAAAATTCTCTTTGTCACTCTGTGCCATTCTCCTTTTTGTCCATTTTAGTCTTTTTTAAATGACAGACATAGTCTTTATGGAACATATCTGAAATAATGCTCTGAGCCATTTTAAATCACTACCTGCTCAGTGGATATTTTTCAACCTCCAGAACACCACTCTAACATGCTTCTATGTATTGCAATGTGTGCAGTTTGGGATGCAGCTGTACCAAAATTTCATCCAGCCTCATCAGAAGCAGAAAAGCTCTCCAATGGTGAGTTCATTAATCAGAATTACAGTCTACATCTGTGGACAAAACAGTCGTAACATAACATGACATGATAACCCAGATTCAAAAATACAATTGAAATTAAAAAAAAAAAGGAATAAAAAGAGATGTATATTTGGACTATCAGATTTGTTTTTTTGTTTTAAAACTTTGAGTCAGTTCAAAGTCATTGATTTATTTTGCTCGAATGCTTATTTATTTGGGCAGAAATCAGATAGTAGTAAGCAGTTCTGTACTATCAATGTTCATGCAACCTTAACATATTAATATTGTTAATAGACATATAAATAGAATAAAATACCTTTATGACAACTAGTAATAGGGTAAAAAAAGAAAAATAAAAAAAGCAAAAACAGATGCCCCCCATACCCCCCCCCTTTTACTCTACTTTCACTAAAGTTACAGTGCTTCATTGGCCATCATTGACTGTAGGTAGCTGACAGAAAGAAAGAAAGAAAGAAAGAAAGAAAGAAAGAAAGAAAGAAAGAAAGAAAGAAGGAAAGAAAGAAAGAAAGAAAGAAAGAAAGAAAGAAAGAAAGAAAGAAAGAAAGAAAGAAAGAAATTCTATTAATAACAGCTTATATAGGGTGCAGGCATGTATGCTGGCTTTAAACAAGGAGTGGACCTTATCCGTTGCTGTGTATTAGCTGTTCAAAAAACATACGTTTCCTCTGACACACCTTATATGTAAAGTGAACATGAGAGACGTTGGGCTGGTGTAATAATAAATATATCAGAATTAACTGCTCAGATCTGCAGCCTTATATATGATGTTTTGAACTCTTCTTAGTAGCTTTGCCTGTAAGCTAGCATCTAGCTTTACAGCTTGCTATATATATATATATATATATATATATATATATATATATATATATATATATATATATATATATATATATATATATGTGTTTGTGTGTGTGTGTGTAATATAGAAAACAAAATCATTTAGATACAGATTATGTAAAATTACAAGTTAATAATAGTGTATTTTATATACATGTATCAGTATGATGTTTTAGACTGTATGTATGTACATAAGAAATAAAAAATGTTTATGTATTCCCTCTTATACCACAGTAATTACAAGCACTAACATTTTTATTCATATGTATTACATGAGAGCATGTTGTACATTTTGTCTGTTTATTGTTACATTTAATGTTGCGGCACGGCATTTTGTGGAAGTTATCACATTTACAGATGCTATAAACAGTAATTACCTCACCAGTTTAAAGTTAAAAAGATAAACAGCAGCTTGCCATGTTATTAAGCACAAAGTTTTCTGTTCTGTAGACTTGCCTATTTTAGATAACTTACAGAAACATCTTTACACCTGTCTGTTACAAAAGCACTGACAAAAATGATAGATAAATTTCTCCTAATAGAAAAATTTTAAAATTGCACATTTTTGGAATCCATTTATGTGGATCATCAATCAAACCAGTCCATGTGAATTAGCTGTTACTATAGAAAGTATTGTGTTAGAATGAAGCCCCTGCCCAGTAGAGATCTGTACTTGATGCCATAAATAGGGAGCTGCAGTTTCATGCTCATTTCTGAGAACAATTTACTAATGTTGTCTCTAAATAAGAGTATTGTGTGTGTGAGTAAAGCTCCATGAGCTACTTTTAGTGTGTTGGACATGATTGAGGAGCCAGACTGACTCTAAATATATCTCAGCATCAGCTGCTCACTGACTTTACAACTCATCACCTCTGCCTTGTTGTTAGTGAAACACAGCAAGTGGGCTCTAACCTGCACACACACACATACGTCACACACAGTCTAGTGTCTGATTATGGGAGTCAAGTTCGTAGTCACACTATTATGAATAAACGAGGAACAGCCCATCTGTATATAATGTGGCGGTGAAGCGCAGCATGTCTTATGAGAGTCATAAGGCTTCTCAATACCTTCTGTTCATAGAAGTGTTCTCTGAACCATTGGGATCCTGTTACTGTTAAATGTGAGGCCCATGGTACATAGTGATTATAGTAATTCTAGACCGGACTGACTGGAGATTGACACTAGAATTCTGCGGGCTGTTCGGAAAACAGACTCACACCTTCTTCATGTCCAGCTGGGCAACATAATCTTACACAGGAAGAATTACCTAGAAATTAGGCATGTGACGAGATTCATGTTATTTGGTCAACCATGTGGACAGTAGCTTATGTAAACGGTTAAACTGGACGCAAATCTCAATGGGGCTGAAGGCCATGTTTTTTTTTTTTTACTTTTTTAGAATTTAGATAAATCTTTTTATTTCAGAAAACACACATGCAAAGCCAACAATAGTAACAAAAATAATAACAAATTGCCAACAAGCACTCATGGATTTAATTCACTCACACATAAAATGAAATGGAATGAATGAATAAATGAATGAGCAACTTAAATTCATGAGTGTTTGATAGCAATTCATTTGTGCTTGACAGCAATTCATTTATTTGTTCACCTTCTGCTTTATCCTGGTCAGGGTCATGCTGAAATGCACAGCTAATCCTCGTAACACAGGAGAATTCACCTCCATTGCAGTACACACATTCAACACATTTACACACTCATTTACACCAAGAGGCACAACCCATGGTAGTATAAAAAAAAGCCACCCAATTGCATGTTTTTAGAAGAAACCAGAGAACCAGGAGAAAGCCCACATGAAGAAAGGGAGGAGTTGTCAAGGTCATAGATAGTAACCTGAGTTTAGGAATTAAATCAGTGACCCTGGAACTTTGAGATCAATGCTACGCACATGTTTTTTTTGTTTGTTTGTTTTTTGTTTTTTCTACTTTAGGCCATCTCCTTTATCTTAATTAATTCCACTTGTGAGTAAAGTGACCCTGGCAAGTGATGGCAAAAATGTCTCAGTTCTAAGAGCTCACAGAACTGAGGTGTTCTTGCACTCCCTGCACACATTTGCTTCACTGATCCATGCTCGTGAATGATGAAAATAAAAAAAATAAAAAAGTTCATCACTGCTGGTTGTTATGACAATGTCTTTGTTAACCATCACTGGGCACAGGCCTCCTGAAAATTAACTCTAGACATTTTTTTTTTTAAATTACTCCTCTAGGATTTTGTAACTCTAAAATTATAAACATTTTAATGCCGTTTCCCACCGCATACTCAGTACGCTTGACAGAGAGTCTCATTTTCCATTTCTTAGGGATTATGGGGGATTGAGAGCTAACAAGTGTGACATCTTAAAAGTGGCTATTAAGAGTTATGTGCCCAAGCATCAATCTATATAAACCCACTAATCCACACAAATAACCCAGTCTTAAAGCCTAGTAATATTGTTGGTCTGAGCAAGAATTGTGTTATTAGAACACTGGGTGGCAGCATGACTCCACAAAGACAAAAGAACATCCAAGTCGTTTGTGTGTGTGTGTGTGTGTGAGTGTGTGTGCGGGTATGTGCAATAAACTGAAAGAATAGTAATTCTGAAACTTCTTTGTGTGTGTGTATTTTATTTAATTGCTTTTTTTTTTCTTTCAGAGAAGCATTTCAGAGAACTCTCTCGTGGCCATGGATTTCTCAGGGCAGAGGAGCCGTGTGATTGATAACCCATCCGAGGCTCTGTCAGTGGCTGTGGAGGAAGGTCTATCATGGAGGGTGAGGCACAGATCTGCCTCTTAACATAGCAGCATTGCATTAGGTGATCTACAGCTGGTCAACCGTTTCAACTGAATCCTTTCCACTCAAAATCACGCTTTTTCATGAACTTAATTCAAGCATAACATGGATTTTCCAGCCATACAGCTGGTAGAACGAAAGCTCCAGTGTCCTTCGCAGTGTTGCGTCTCAATTTTTGGAGTGAGAGATGCTGTTTGTTCTCTGCGAAACTGAAGATGTCGAGTCCTTGAACTGCTGTGTAAAACTGTAGGGATACATAGTGCTGATTGAGTTTGGATATTGATTCGTTATCATTCACTTTTTGAGTTGGAGATGTCTAAAGATGTCATTTTTTGGCACTGACAGGTTGTGCGATAGCCAATCACAGTGTTTTATTTAGAAGTGTGAAAATGCAGGCATATTTTATCAGGTCTTGCACTGTGAACTGAAGTGTCTGCTGACTGACATGAGGAGCTGAGTCTGACAGGTTCTGTGTTTATGATATAGTCTGTCTGCAACTAACATATAGGACTCAAAGGGTTAATAAGAAACTTTATGGTATTTTCACTGGGACTCATGCTGGATCTGTGTACATAAAGTACTGTAAGTAATGGTAGCTGTGGGATGATAGTAATAGAAGTTGTTTTTGGATGATAAATAACTTTCTCTTACAGAGGAAGAGCTGCCATCGACTCAGCCATGGAAGCTGCTCCCCCTCCCAAAGCTTCTTATCCAACATAGGTCAGTCACCCATTCGCACTCTTCTATTTTTTACCATTTTTGGTCTTCGCTGAACATGTTCTCCTCCTCTGTAGCAATCCACATGGCTCAGCCGTGGTTCCACAGCAAACTGTCTCGAGACGAGTCTCACAAACTCATCACCCAGCATGGCCTCATCGATGGGTACTTCTTATTCCATATGCTTTTAGAAAACGAACAGATTTTTGTTATCCATATGTGTATATTCTATACATCTTCTATTTTCAGAGTTTTCCTCTTAAGGGACAGCCAAAGCAACCCCAAGACCTTCGTCCTGTCCCTGTGTCATGCACAGAGAATCAGACACTTTCAGATAGTCCCTGTAAGTTCTGTTTTAACTTTGGTTATGTTCAGACAAGCAGCACAAATCAGATTGTTTCTTTAAAATCAGACATGCAAAATTGAGATGAAATCCACCATTAAGGTAGGCCACATAATGCAGTCATCTGGGAGAAATTCATCTTCGATTAACAGTATAAACATTAACATAAACATGTCTTATATGACATTACATACAGCACCGTCCTCAATTCTTCTTACTGTGGTCTCAGCTGAATACCTTCAGAACCATGACTGAGCACTGTCTTTTTATAAAACATAATCCACGGCAAAACCTAACTGTAGCCAATATCGCAAACCACTTAGCATTTATTCACTATAGCAACTAATGTGAGTATATGAGCAAATGCAGCAGAATTCTGAAAAATCAGATTAGTTCATTTGTAATGTAGACACTAAAAAAAAAATCTCATTTTCACTGCAGATTGCTCTCCATTGTTTTGTTTTTTTACTATCAGATCAATGAAATGTGTGTATTTATAATTGTGTGTGTAAGGTTGAGGATGATGGCGAGCTCTTCTACAGCCTGGATGATGGAAACACTCGCTTCAGTGATCTGCTTCAGCTGGTGGAGTTTTACCAGCTAAACCGTGGAGTTTTGCCCTGCAAGCTCAAACACCACTGTGCCCGAACCACCCTGTGAACCCACGCCAAAACTCCTATCCGATCACCCATTTACCTAGCAATTTGTTTTACGGATTCCTTCAAAACCTTCTACACCCTGCTCCAAACCAAGACTCAAACTCCATCCCCTGTATCTCTACCAACCCTGATGTTCACCATTGACACCTTTTTCACTCCATTTCACAACCACACACATTCACAGGGTGACTCTGGACAAATTGCCAGCGCAGCTCGTGCCTTGGACAGGAAACTCAAACAGACTCTTCCTGTCTAGTTTTAATGTTCACTCCTATGTGAAATTCTGATCATAAGCTGTGGGGTGCTGCAAGATCAAACAGACTTTAGTGGAGCTGAGAAAAGACTTGTTAAGTGCTGATAAGTGTATGAGAGTCCCCTCTGAGACTGTGTTTTATAATAAGTCAGGATTGATAGCTCTTTATGATGAAGGTTTTGGTCGATGTACTGTACAAAAAAGTGTAGACATTGCAGCTTGAATGATTTGTATTTGAAGCTTTCAAATTCTGAGGTGTTATGAGAAGCTAAAGTAGCAAACTCTCGGTCAGAGCTCTGCCCTGAGCGCTGACAACCTGTGTGTCCATATGAACAGAATAGACAGACATGGTACAGCCATAATCACATGTGCACAATAAGCTGAAACTGTTGGTTTTGCCAGCAGGAAGAGGGCCTTCGGGGGATCTGGACACCCTCCTTTGAGCTTTTGGGTAAATGTTAAAATGTCTCCTTCTTTAACTCATGTGACAAAATAATTCAGGTATTTTATAAAAAATGTGATATGTGTAGTTTGTTTGAGAGGTGAGACTTTGCTCTGTGCATGCTGTAGGCCACATTCTGTCCAAATGCAATGGGTTGTGTTAGCATGAAAAGGCAGCTGTTTGATGCTGCTTCTCACACTCCAAGCAGACATACACACTTCCTTTGGATCTTTGCTCTACCAGGTCATGGAATGTACATACACAGAAACGTACAGGACACACTCACCTTAAACACATTTTCATATGAACATATCCACACACAGCACCCTAGAGTGATGCTGGATCACACTATAAGCAGTTTACATGCTGAACATTGAAACTCGGACAGAATGTGTGAAGTTGCTTGTTATTAATAAATTGAACAAATCAAATTTTATATTAAAATGCATATTTTATGGATACTTGTTAAGATTCAGGTTCACAGTGTTTAACACCTGAAGTGTAAGTTTCTGTTTTTACAGAACATTGAAGATGACCACTACAATCATTGTCTGGCCATGTGCTGTTTCTTCAGGTTGTGAGATTTCACCCTCAAACCTTCCCTTAAAAAAATAAATGAATAAAGCTATTAGTGATTGCAAATCACATATGACTAAAATGTTGTACTGTAAAAATAAATAAATAAATAAATAAAAATATAAAAAACTAAATAAAGAACACTTGATAAAAAGTTTTAATACTGTAAAAAAAATTAAATGCATTTGAGTTAAAAGCCAGGAAAATGTTTCTTTTATTGTTAGATTTTGTTAGGCCTTGATTTCTTTCTTATGAATGATAACCATGCTTATATCTTAGGTCGCAAAATTTTTTTTTGTAGAAAAGCAAACATCTTTTCTGTCTGTGTGTATTACTTGAGTCATGTTTTGTAAAATTTAGTATGCAAAATGAACCGACCTGGAATGAAACATATGTTTTATATACGTGGATAAAAGGGGAAAAAAGCATTTAGAAAGGTCTTGATTCTTCATGGTATTTGCACTGTAGTCGAAACACTGGTAACTTTTTTTTTCCAATGCTGAGGGATAACTGTGACTTTTAAATCCTTTTGGTAAGGAGTAGATTTATTCCCATTCTTCTGCTGAGAAATGCTCTGCTCTTTTGATACAGGCCCTGACAGTGTAGTGTATGTGAATTGACACTGTTTATATATGTCTCCTATAAAACTGGCTTTGTTCACCTGCCTCTACACTGTCATTATTGACACTTCAACTCATCAACTATTCACACTCCTGCTCCTGCAACAGTGTGGTGGAACATTTTGCAGTGCTATATCTACTTTTTAATGTATTTTTATAGACTTTATGAGGACATCTGTTCAGCCTTATCCTGCTCATTTGTTTGGCTAATCCATTATCCTTTTATTTGTTTGTGGGCCTTTTTATTATCTTAACTAGGGGTGTGGTAGCTCAATGGTTAAGTTGTTGGCTTACCGATCGAAGGGTTGTGAGTTGGAATCCCAGGACCATCAAGCTACTGCTGCTGGGCCCTTGAGTGAGGCTCTTAACCTTTGATTGCTCAGGTATATAAATGAAATGATTGTAAATTGCTCTGGGTTAGGGCATCTGCTAAATGCTGTAAATGTTTTAAGCAAGGACACCTAATGGGTCTATGGAGAGAAATTAAGCAGTATGCAATATCTACATAGAATAAGGAACTGAGATTGTTTCAATAGACATCATTGTTTATGCTATGCAGTTAGGTACTAATTGGATGATCTACATGGCACTAGCCAGAGCCATAATTCTAATTTATATGGTTCTTGATGATGTTTCTCTCAGATCAGATCTTGCATCCAGCCAGTAAAGTTGTCATTAATGGTTTTTAATTGGGCATTGGAATATTGAATCCTTTAATCTCTCTCTCTCTCTCTCTCTCTCTCTCTCTCTCTCTCTCTCTCTCTCTCTCTCTCTCTCTCTTTTAAAAATTATTTTAACTTTTACTTTGAATGTTGAGGCTTTGGGATATTCGACATGCTTTCAACCATTGCTCATTCAAGGCACTTAAAACAGCATGCTCACTAAGTGAACCATCAATAAATGCACACACACACACATACACACACAGTCGATGTGATGGCACCTGGACGGAGCCTGCAGGGAGACTTTACCAATAGAGAGTTATTAGGACCAGCAGACATAAAATATTCATGGCTTCCTGAATAATTAATTAACAATCAGAATGGTACAAAAATAAGAACCATTGGTAACAACAAATACTCTAGAATGGTAAATTGCAATCTGTCTAGCAACAAGCAAACACTAGTTTGTACTGAATCCTATCACTACATTGAGCTCAATAATTAATACAATATCCATCCATGAATTACTATTCACAAAATCAACAAGGTTAAAAAAAAAATATGTTTATTCTTTGGTCATTTCTATACATATCACCCAGCTGGTCTGCTCATCATGTGTGTGTTCAGCAGGTCGAGTAGATGTTTTTGCTGTATCCTGGTTTGTACTTGCACCAAATGATTCGAATACACTTTTCTCATGGGCCACCCTTAATATCCCATACACCTTCCAACCTAAATACCTACACATACATTTTCTAATCTTAGCCTTAATCTTCATTGTCAACAAAAGCTTGGATAGGGTCCTAATTTTTCAAAACATCAGTGCATCACTTTTCATGGGGAGAGAGAGAGAGACCAAATAATGCTATGAACATAAATAAAGACACCAATAGTAGTTCCTTTATTTATTTTTATTTTCTTTTTTTTGAAAGCCAGAATTAAAGTGTACATTGGAGATGGGGATTTGGGCTTGGATTCTGTAGATTTTTTACTTTTGTACTTCATGCAAGACAAGAAAAGGCAGACTTTATTAAAATTACTTCCTGTTCATCCTTAAGGGTTATGGTGTTTAAAATTAGGCTAGAAATGTGTTTATATTTGTGGAACTAGAGCCTAAATGTATTAGAAAATGCTATAGGCAGGTATTGCCAAAAATAATAAATGAAGAAATAAACAAACAATACTAGGAGACCAAGTGGGGTTGAGAATGTGTTAAAAAAAAAAATGCAGACAAATTAACAGTGCTGTCATTTCTATCTCTCCCCATTGTGTCCAGTGTTTCGGGACATATTTGTAGGATAGGTAGGAAAAAAACCCAATACATTTTATGCTACACCATTTCAGGTTTAAGTCTGAATACAGATATGAATATTTGATGCACTGAACAAATACAGATATGGATAGAGGCATTGAATTACACCCTACACTGTAAATTGAAAGGTCATTTTGAAGCAAAGCGCTGTCAGTTTATAGAATGCCCAGAGGATATATAAGGAGTTGTGATCTATAAAGAGTAATAATTAATGATCTTGATCTACATGTGCTACCTTTCATCTAGTTGAATTTAATAAAGCTGTACTAAATTAAAATGTAAGTTTAATAGAGAAGGACACTCACTATATTCTGTGGTCATGCCACGCAGGCTCGTCTCTTTCTGTGTGTTTCTTTGCATATTTTTCCATTTTACCCAAGACCAGTAAAGTTATTCAAAAATGCCATATCATTCAAAAGGAGAAAGGTTTTGTATATAAAAAAAATGTCCCTACGAGTTTCAGTTATGTTCTGGGTCTTTATGAAATTCCAAAAGGTTTCTGTTGAACTCAAGAACCTTATTCGCTGGACAGAATGCAGGCTTTGTACAATCACCTTCAGCCATTCAAATACTATTTATCGTCACCAGATTCATCTGTTAGGTGAAGAATGAACGTATTTGACTTAGTGCTACGGTTCCATTTACTTCTAAAGGCTACTTTATTCGTTTTACTTTGGTACAAAAAGAAAATGTGGCATTTCCTGACCTTAGTCCACAGATCAGAATCCTAAATGGATTTTGCTTCAGAATGATGTTTTGATGTGCTGTTTTCATACAAAAAATATAAACTATTATTAAATGTTACTATAATCCTGCTCATGTCTCTTACACATTTCATCAGATGCACAATACTTTGTTCAGTTTGTGACCAGCACTCTGTACACTTACTCTCTACACTTAGTCTTGTATAACCTTATGTTAAGCCACTCTAATTAATCACGTAAACCATATTTGTTGCGTTAGATATTTGAACTCTCCACCAGATGGCAGTAGATAACTTGCTGAGTCTGCAGTTTAAGTTAATCCATTCAGACTGCCAACACATTATTGATTGAAGACAGTTTGGGTTTTGAACGAGGCATGAGCATTAAAATTAATCATTTGAAATATAATTATCTTCAGTAACTTTTTATATCATTATCTGTAAGATATTATTTAACTGATTTGCTTTGGACACTCTACAAACCATCAACAGACCATCTACAGAGTTTCATGAAGCAATTTAACAGCTGATTCAACTAGATCCTTTAACATATAGTCTTTATTATGCATGATATATAAACATATTATATTATGTTAATATTTATATAGATTAAATAATAAGAATAATATAGAATTAATCTGATGAACAGATCATAGACTGATCTATAGACATTTTTGTCTGATCTATAAACACTATAACTTCAGAGTAACCTAATTATCTATACTTAGAAAATCTATCTATGCTTAGAAAATAATAATCTTTATAAATGTGTGGCAATCTGCAAAAACTCATTGGATGAATTCTGGAAAACAGTCAAAAAGGACTAAAATGATGTTTTGTCAAGATTGATTTTTTTTTGTCACTAATGTATATTACCATCTTTAATTTAATAAAACTTAATTATATTTTTAAATATGTATATATTATTTTGCAATTTTCTAATGACAAAAAAAACCCCATTCATAACAAGAAATTTAGTCAACAAGGTGGAACCGATTGAGCTAATCAGTGGTTATTGACTATACGAGCAAAGAGACAACTATTAGGCTCTTGTTTATATGTTATGAGTTAATTTTCCTCAGATGATGAGACAGAGACTGGTGTGGATGATGCTGATACTCAATATGAATATGATAATGAATCTGTCAAACTAGAGTTTAAATGTAGAGGTAGGCTGAGTATATCAGTGAAATTGGAATTTTTTGTGGTTTTGAAAAACCTGTAGATTCCAGAAGTTCAGAAATATATCATAAAAATTAAAATAAATAAATAAAATTATATATCACCCTTTGTAAGACACACTCCTAGATCCAAAAACTAGCTTTTTTAAGTGATATTGATAACTGTAACTTTTTTATTGTAGGATACAGACAGTCATTTTTGAAGTAGCTATGCAGGGAGAACTTGAACCCTATCACTACTGAGAAATATACACTCAGACATGGGGAAGTTCACACCAAGTTCATATGACATACTGGTTTCATCCACATGCCCCAACACCTGTACCTATTACCTACTGAGAATATGAATATCACCTTCCATGGCCTCACTCTCTCTCTCTCTTTCTCTCTCTCTATCACACACACACACACACACACACACACACACACACACACACACACAGACATGTATAGACTGGTATCTTAAATACACCCCCCTTCTTTCCTACATGGTTTGCTTCTGTTAAACGCTCTCTTGGATGTGTTTCTACCATTGATCCATGTCTAGCTCCAGGGCCTTCCACAGACAGCAGCTGTCAGAAAGAGAAAAAGCTGCAGCTCTGGAATAGATGCTCCTTAATGAATTCACCATGTTAGTTACAGCCCAAAGTGAGCTCTGCCGCTCTGAGGCCTTTCTGGCTGCAGTACTCTCACTAGTGGTCAGGAGAAGTCAGAAGCTTTGTATATCTTGGCCATGGGGAGGCCAGGAACAGCTGAGTCCTGGATTGAGGAATCATATCCACTCTTGCTCTTAACTGTTACACGTTGTGCTATTTGTACTTTATGACATAGTGTATATCATGTTGTATCATAATGCCTGGGTATGATATTCTTGTCTCACTGTGTATGCACAAAAGGACGGGATGACAATAAAACTTGACTTAGTCTGGTAAATGACCCCTCAACTGGACAAGCCTGGAGCCTGAAAACAGGATTATATGACTTTCTTTCCTGCTGTTAATGCCACAGCTAATGTCGTCTAAGCCCCTAAGGTAAAGGATGAACTACCATCAGTTTAGGTAAGAATCATAATAAATGTGCATACACACACACACACACACACACACACACACACACACACACACACACACACACACACACACACACACACACACACAGAGAAATACAGAAAAGAGGATGATAAGAAATAAAGATAGAGAGATATGATAGATATACCTGACAGTATTGATACACACAGACAAACACAAATAGTTTTAGAAAAGCAGCTGTCAGTTTTGTACGCTTTAAATCAAGTCAACCTTTCAATCCTCAAGACATGACTGATATGTCCTATTTATACAGATGTCTAATGTACAGCAAGTCTAATATTCATGTACAAGTAAGATATACTGTCTTTGTGTTATATTTGTCTAAGGCATTGGCATGCACGGAAACCATGCAACAACAACAAAAAATGTCACAACAATACATCAAAAAATTCAGAAATGACAGCAGAACTCCTTGGAGCAATGTAAAAAAGGAACAGCAAGGTTCTAATCTTTAATTAACATATGAAACTGAAAATGCTTAAATGACATATAACATGCTTCAAAGAACAACAGATGTGTGTCATGCAGAGGCAGCTATTTGACCATATAACTTGAACAATAAGTTATTTTTTCTTCCAGTTAATGAGAATAAATCACTTATGCTGAATATCCACAATTAAGATCAATTTTAGCCTCCTGAAAATGGATTGAAATGAGACAGAATTACAATAGCTGAGGAAAATATGCAACTGTAAAATGTTTAAATAGGCTGCAGTGTAAATAAGGTAACACCATCCATCTATATCATCTGCTAGCTGTAACAATTATTTACAAACAAACAAAATAAATTCCTAATTCAATACGTCTTGTATCATTAACTTGAAGAGTAAACTTGAATATTTACACAAATCTCTCCCTTCAAACTTTCTCTCTATTTTAATGCTGTACTTTCTCTCACTGGTTTACGTTAATTGCAGTATTTTAGCTTGGGTTCTCCCATCTGTAGGATAACCCCAGGTTTCCCCCCACTGTTTCAGAGGTCTTTTGATGGCAAGTACCCTTGCTTTGTTATTTGCAACAGTAACACATTCACTCATCAAATAATGGATGTGCTTTGCAGTTTCTGCTTTTAATAATCAATTACTGAGAGTAATTCTCCATGGAGTCACAAGAGAGTCATTAAGTCTCAAAAGGCATTGAAAAAAAACCCCAAAAACCTTATGCTATTCTTTCCAAAGGTCTATTTTTAAATAGCGCAGACTCAGTCTTATACATTTGGTGATGTTATTTTTAAGAGAAAGTTGCCTAGTTATAAATGGACATAGAAATGGCAAGTATCAGTATGTTAGAATAAAAGTGTCTTGTGAATGTGTTGAATGAGTATATTAGCCTAGATGCACAAGTGGAATGATGTGTTTTTTTTCTTAAATGTATATGATACATTTACTCATTCTTCTGATATACAGTACAGTGAGGTCCAGAATTATATATATCTTTAATTTAAAACAGAAAATAAACAGAACTTAAAAAATTGAAAACAAAGAAAATAAGTGTTCAAGGGATTATGTTCAATATTCGTGATTGATGCTTCATGTATTATTGCTGAAACACTATGTAAATGTAAGTAAATTTGTGATATTGAATAAAAGGTCAGATTTACTGGAGTCTTACCCTTCTGGCTAGGCATGTCTTCTGTTGATTTTCAGTGGATTTTATCTAACATGTATAATGTACACAAATTTAGGAATCTGTGGCATCTATTAAAGCAAAAGAAGGACATACCAAGAAATTCTTTACTACAATAAATTTCTGATATTATATTTTTAACTTAAGTGTTTGCTGACAATATAATTTGTAATAAAAAAAAATAAAAAATGCAAAATAAGATTTTACATTTCCACTTGCAATACAAACACTGAGTTGTATGAAATGTATGTATATAGTATATAGAGAACAAAATAAAAAAAAAATTGTCTAAATGTCAAGGCAAACAGATATCTAAAAAGGCAAACGCATATCACTGAGTAATTTGTTCACATTTAACATATTTTGTAATCCCTGATTACACACATGATTTACTCCCATGACTATATGAGTATGTATTAACTCTCATAATCATTACACTTGTTATAATAATGAAAATAATTCTAACCATCATCAGTAATATCATCACTGGTATCATTAACATATTCCTGTCTCATAAAATACAGACTAATATCTGATGTAAAATACTTCATTATAATTAAGATAAGAACATTTATTAGAAAGCAGATTAGACATTTTAACCGACATTATGCCTGTAAAATAAAGTCCAGTCTTTTGTATCTGCTTTCCAAACACTTAAACGAGTGTGATGACATTTATGTTATCATCCATCTGCTTTTATCACAATATGAGAACAAAGAAAATTTTTGACCTTAAAATTATGAGGCCAAATAAAATTAGGGGGGGAAATAACACTTAGGAGACAGACGCAATCAGAGTGAAACAAAGAGAAAAAAAGGACAGATAGAAAGGAGGGAAATGTCCATTTTTGCACATATTCCCAATGCATGTTTAAAGGTATTAGAAATTGCATGTCCAACCATATGCAACACTTGCAATTACATTTGTATATATTAGTTAAGAATAGACCACTGTAAAGGAAAGCACAGCAAGCAGATCATCAGTTCATTCATTTCCCGAAAGTATTTAGTATTCATTGCCATATTCTACTGAAAACCTGCAATCTATCTGCTAGCATGTACCTTAATTGCTTCCGTGTATGGCGTACACCGGCAATATCTCTAATCCTAAAACGTCTCAAATGATTTGATTTCCTGTTTCCGCCATTTTAATCAAGAAACATCATGAAAGCACATTTCCACACAGAACATGTGATCTCCTGTTCAAATATCAGGGGATCTAGTGTGCAGTCTCTGTCCATTTAAAAGAAAATTAAAATCAGGTTCCCCATTTTTATAGTACACCTGCTACACAGAAGAAAGCTTTGTGTGGGTAAGCTTTATATAATAATGTAAGCTTTATAGTATAACTTTAGCACAAATAATCCCTGTACTATACACTATAATCTCTGTACTATAAAAATGTGTATTGTACTTGCCTTTGTATTAAACCATGACTGATCACCTCAGTGTCATAGAATAGAGAAACTGTCAATTTATTGTAGATGTCAGTGGAATTTTTTTCGTTTTGTTGCATTGCCAAATGATGCTGTTTATTCTCTATCGATTTTCAGGTACAGCTTTATTCTGGTCTGGGTTGACCCTAGATGGGACGCCAGTCCAATGCAGGGCAACACATACACCCACACACCATAGCCAGGCCATGTTAATTGGCGTGAGGAAACTGAAGTACCCAGAGAAAACCCATATAAACATGGGGAGAACTCTGCAAAGATCCATATTTAGAATCAAACTGTGAGGGAGCTCAAGAAATAAAAAGGAGGAACTTCGTATTTTATTATTTTTAACTTTCTGCAGTGTAGTTAACGTCAGTGTAGACATCACAAGTCATCTCTAGTGAAAGGACTGACCGACACCTGACTATTATAGCATGCATGAGTGGGAGTTACTTTGGACATCTGTGGGTGGGAGGTGGATGCATTCTTAAACCGTGGATCAGTAATCTATCTATCTATCTATCTATCTATCTATCTATCTATCTATCTATATATCTATCTATCTATCTATCTATCTATCTATCTATCTATCTATCTATCTATCTATCTATCTATCTCAATTGTTTATATTTTATTGACGGATTACTGATCCACGGTTTAAGTATACACTTCTCTCTCTCTCTCTCTCTCTCTCTCTCTCTCTCTCTCTCTCTCTCTTCTCTCTCTCTTTTAGAGAGAGTACTACAGTAGTAATAGTGGATGTAGTACAAATTAAGCCTAGCAGACAAAGTGTCCAGAGGAACAGAACATTTCTGACAAAAGTCAGTCATCAACAGTGCAAGCAATTTGCTTTCTGCTTCTGAAGTTCTAGCAGGTGAAACTAGTTCATATTCATGTTCATGCCTTCAGAATTATCAGCAAGTTAGGAGAAGTTAATAAAGAAAAAAAATAACACATGCAGTAGGCCAGTATTTCAAACTAAAACATACACCCTGCATATGGGTGTACATAGAGTTGATTTATTAAAATATCTTACTTAAACAAATCTGTTTTTAAACACACATAGTATTTCATCTACAAAATACTGGATTCACAATTATTGGCATGTTTAAAATGAATATTTTGGGACACCTGTGCTGAAAAGAATAACAGCACTTAGTCCCTTCCTATAAAATCTTACAAGGTTGTAGACACTTATAATCTCTGACTACTTGCTCATGCAGGATCATTTACAGTATATATGTGACCATTTTTCTAGAAGGAAATATTTGATTGCCAAAACAAAACAAAGGAAAAAACATTTTCTGGAATTGCTTTTAGGTGACAGACTAGAATGGCTAAATCCGATTTGAAACTAACCTTCAATAAATAACATTTATGTTGCACATATAATTATCTTAAAATTTCTTTATCTTTTCAGGTAATGTAATGAATCAATGAACAACCAATCCTGAATAACAGGCCACATGAAAGCTGCTACACTACAGTGAACATGCACTAACTACAGTGAACATGCACTAACTACAATGAACATGCACAAACTACAGTGAACATGCACAAACTACAGTGAACATGCACTAACTACAGTGAACATGCACTAACTACAGTGAACATGCACTAACTACAATGAACATGCACAAACTACAGTGAACATGCACTAACTACAATGAACATGCACAAACTACAGTGAACATGCACTAACTACAATGAACATGCACAAACTACAGTGAACATGCACAAACTACAGTGAACATGCACTAACTACAGTGAACATGCACAAACTACAATGAACATGCACAAACTACAGTGAACATGCACAAACTACAGTGAACATGCACTAACTACAGTGAACATGCACAAACTACAGTGAACATGCACTAACTACAGTGAACATGCACTAACTACAATGAACATGCACAAACTACAGTGAACATGCACTAACTACAATGAACATGCACAAACTGCAGTATACTTTACATGTGAGTTTTGGAGGAACTGGTATGATGCAAACTATGATACACATTCATGCCTGTCTGGTTCAGATACAATTTAGTAAATTGACTCAACATCTGAGTGGAGAACTAGTCTTGTTTTTAAGACTGGCCATGAAATATAAGGTAAGTCTATACTAACCACTTGCTCCACATGTGGCAGGAACCCTGACTGTGTTACTCTGAGTTTTCTTTCCCCCCAAATTCACTATCTATCCTTAGAAAACTGCCTGGCTGATGGGTGGTCTGACATGCTGACGGGTGAGCGGGTAGGTGAGTGGGCAAGAGACCTGAGAAGAGGAGCACTCATTGTGAGATTATAGGAGGTGGTTTGGACATTGAGGACATGAAGAGGAGACAGCTTGGAGAAGAGATAGATTGTTCAAGGTGATCAAACAATAGGATGAGAAAGAGAAGAGTGTCAGTGGAGGCACAGGTGAAAAGGCCGGGAAATATTCAGATAGAGAAGAGAGAGAGAGAGAGTGAAAGAAAAAACAAGACATGCAAGAAAACAAGCAGAAGATTTGTGACAGCAGCATACTGTGCAAAAACCATGAAAAGGCTTTTTTAAATTATTATTTTTTCTTTCTTTCTTTTTGCTTGTCCTTCATACAAACTCAACTGTGAATATAGGAATTATTGCTAATTATTGCGAATATAGAAAATATCTGTGACTTTATCTTTTTATGACTCCTTTTATTATCTCATAAACATTTGAACTGTATATATAATAGCAGCACACACAGTATTTAGTGTAAACATTTATCTTGTAATTCTTAATTATGTAGACAAATTGGGAGAAAAAAAATAAAAATAAAAAATAAATAAGAAAAACAAAAAAAATATTTGAAATGGAAATTGAATAATGACTTGCTCAGTGAATAAATGATTCATTTCAATCAATCAATTAAATTGAAGATGTAGATACGTTGAGCATATTTGTATTAGAATTTCCTAAAGCCAGGTGATGCAAATACTATATACAGGAAAAGCAATCGTTTGTACAAGTAGAAGAATTTCACACAACAAAACAATGGAATATATTAATCTGTAATTAATTGCACCCTTTGGTTTAGACACATTAAGGGTTTAAACAAGCAGCCCACTCATAGCCCATGTGTGCTTAAGGTCCATTTACATGTATGTGTGTGTGTGTGTGTGTGTAGCAGCAAAAGCAGATGGAAGAGAGAGAGGAAATGGTTCATTTCTCTGAGCACTCAGGAGTGGAAGTGGAGCAGCATATGTTGGGATTTGAATAGTCAATCGATGAATAACCCAAAGCACTGTTTCTTTTTTTTTCTGCTCCCTCTTTCTCGTCTTTCTGGACAGGCTAGCGGAACAGCAGCGCTGTGCTGGGAGAGTTGGCCATCCCTAAAGTACTAGGCTGTAGTCAAAAATATTTACAGCGCCAGGAGGTATTTAGAGAAATATTCGAAAAATTCAATACTGGGCTGACCTCTCACTGGGCATTCACTGCTTCTCACTTTCTGCATCTCTTTCTTTCACCATCTCTCTCTCTCTCTCTCTCTCTCTCTCTCTCTCTCTCTCTCTCTCTCTCTCTCTCTCTCTCTCTCCCTCTCTCTTTCTCTCTCTCTTTCTCTCCACCCCATCTCCATCAGAAAAAAATAGCTAATTCTATGCATTTCTGTAGACAAGGCTAAATCTGTGGTTAAATGAAAGGCCACTTTTAATGGAAAACCTATTACATTTCTTACACCATTATATTTACTATTATTTAATTTTCAGACAGCATTGCATAAGTGACATTGTCCATTTTTTTCAGTTATTTAGGTTACTTTTCAGTTATTTTCTGTTACGTATTGCAGACAGCTTCATTACTTTAGTATAGCTCTATAACTCTTTATATGAGTTCTTTTATTCTTTCTCAGCTAAAGGGTGCAGTATGTCAGGGTTGCTTAGTATTCACTGTATGCTTGAAAAGACTTGCATTAAATATTAAGAGCATTTGTGCAAATTCATCTTTATATTAACTTATCTGTTGTAAAAAAAAAACAAAGCAGAGTTTTTTCCATTATTCTCTTTCATTATGTCCATCAATGCAAGCAGAACATGATTGATAAATGACACAGATATGTGGGTTCATGTATGGTTATTTCATTTGTTTGTGCTTTATGGTTTGTCTTGAGCTTGTCTTGTTTCGCTTCAGCGTATCAGTGGAACGCTAGAGGGCAGGCCAGAACCAGCTAGAACATCCATGCAGTTAAAGCCTTCTCAGTCCTGCACTAAGGCCACATACCTAAGTTAAAGTTCATGCAAATATCCACCATTCAATCAGTGACATGTTCTACACTTCATTAATGAAGAATATGCTCAAAGTATCAGCAGATAGAACTGAATAATTGTTAGTGATCTTAAAAGATCTCTGGATATATGTGATTGGGTTTGTCAGAAGGCTGTGTGTGTGTGTGTGTGTGTGTGTGTGTGTGTGTGTGTGTGTGTGTGTGTGTGTGTGTGTGTGTGCGTGCGTGCGTGCGTGCGTGCGTGTGTGTGTAGCTCAGCATGTTTGAGAGGCATTTTTATCCTCACAAATTGCCATAGAAGACCTTTGCCATGACACATTTCATACACTTTCACATTCTCACAAGCTACAACTTCAACAAGAATTCGTAGAAATGAGTACATAAATAATAATAATAATAATAATAATAATAATAATAATAATAATAATAATAATAATAGACGTTATTTTGTCCCTAATTGCTAAGTCTAAATCTATTTCATTGTAATTATTTCTTAAAATCATAATGAGTATATAATATGGTAATAATATTAGAATTATGTTATAATAATATTATAATGATGATATAATATAGTAATAATATTAATAATTAAGATATTATTAATATATAATATTTGGAATAGTTGAATTTAAAAAAAAGTTGGACTTTAAAGAATAACTGATTTATATTTGTATATTATACACTGAAGGTGTTTGCATGTTAAACCTATGCCAGTGCCTCAATTATTTGCTTGGCTTGTAGTTAATTAGTTAAAAGTTTAAAGAGCAAAAAAAAAGGCTTTTTGCCATGTAGCAGCTTTGTCAGTCCTGGAAAATAGGAATGTCTTAATATGAAGTACATCTGGAGAAAATCCTAAAAGATTTTTATTTTATTTTTTTTAGCAAGGTGAGTCAAAGTATCTTGTATTTTCTGCATACTTGCCAAAGGCCCAACAATTTCCTTCCAACTCCAACTTGTCCCTGTGGGATATAAGGTTTTTATCTTAGTTATGGCTATTATTCTGCATTTTACTTCTATGTCTCCAAAACATGACAACTACCAGGACAACAATGCTAATATATTCGGTGGAAGCTGAGGGATAGGGAAAGATTGTGAAGTGTGCAGCCAAGTGAAACATGAAAGGTTCCAGACAGGATGTGACATGGTGTCGTTCAGCTTTGCACAGATAAAAAGCCCTCTCCTCACCAAACCCACTGCAAGTCTTTTCTCCCCTATGCAGACATCAATCCTCAGCAACACCCAAACCATTCGCTATTAAACCAATTGCTTTCTGAGTGTTTATACAGAGGTAAAAACAAGGCTGACAGCTTATCTGCACATGCAGAGACTGCAACTACTGAGCAGCCACTTATTACTCTACACAACCCTCATTAAGGCTTCCTGTTTTTATCTCTTTATGATTTCTCTCGTTGCCTTCTCCTCTCTCACTCTCACACTCTCTTTCTGATTCCTCTCCCTGGCTGGCAGCACAATGTCCTTCACTCAGTTGATTTATGGTTCGGGTCTCTGACTTGTTAGATCTATCCGCAATAACACAATATGGACCTGTCCCCAATGTCAGCTCCAACACTCTGTTCAGCTGATGCTTAATTCCTCCTGTCTGCTGTTATCTGTATGTATTTTTAAAGCACAAATAGAAATTGTGCTTAAAAAGCCATCTTGCTTTTACCGAGAGCATTTAGCAAACACTTGCTACTGTGTTTGTTTACACTGCACTTGGCTTTCGTGTGTGGGTTGAATCAAGGCTAACCCCAAGCATATCTTGGCTCCTCAGACTTGTATAGCAAACTCTCTCACTTTGCTCCTTCTTACAGGACGAGTTAATTGAATCCGAGTTCAATTCGTCTGTCCAGATGCTCCTTTGCGCTGGAGTACAAAAGTACCGGAGCAGGTGTAGCTGCATTAATGCTTCTTTTCCATTAAAGATCTAGCCAGAAGCTGGTGTTTTGGCTTTGTAAACATTCTGCATTTTTTCCACCTCTGGATATTATTCTGATTGCAGTAGAATTCAAAAGATTTGTTTCTGACCTTGGTACATATCAACCTATTGATACATCTGAGAGAGGTCCAGCCTACTGTGTGTGCATGTTCCTCCTGACCAGCGAGAGAGAAAGGGAAGGAAACAGAAAAAGAGAGAGAAAGAGAAAGAGAGAGAGAGGGAGAGAGGGAGGGAGGGAGCGAGAGATCTGTGGGTTTCTTCTCTGATGTGGACACAGGCAGAATGGCCGTGACCCCTGCGGCCTGCAGCTTTTAGACAGCAGGGTGAGTAAGTCCCCCCCTCGCTCTATACGGCAACACAAAGCATGTTTGGCCTGACTACTGTGCTGTGTTCAGCTACAGATATGCTGCATTCATGGCTTTTCGCACAAGGCTAATGGCCAGACTGTGTGCTGCCTCTGAAATGAGCTTTGTAATTACTGCCCTTAGACACTACGGCGGAACGCAACAGAGCCGCTTTATGGAGCCATGCCGTGTTTTTCTGTCAATAAGGATTGATGTGGCTTTCAGCAACGTGTGAAAGACCTGTTGTAACTTTCATTACCTGAGCAATTTCTGTGTAATTCATTACTTAAAAGAAGTCTGTTAGGTTTATACATGAGACATTGTATACCGGCAATGCGATTTGTCAAATTGAAATCTAAAGTGAATTGGAAAAGGATACAAGTATGAAGTGATTCAAGAATGTCTATAAACAAGTAACACGTTAAAACCTTTTTTGGCTTTTATTGGTTTTCTTAAGTTTCTTCCAAGTTGTTGTTTTTTTTGAGCATGGAGTGCAGTGTAATGCTCGTTTTCTTTTCCTTTACAATGCAACAGCTAATTCTTTTGCTTAAATTACATATGATGTTCACGACATGGCAGCTTCACTTTGTGTAGCTTGTGTCTGTCAGAACAGGACACATGCTTGACTGTGAACTGGTTGTTACGCTTCAGAAATAGCCGATTTATACCTTCCACCCTCCCAGCTCCAGCTAGAGAAAGGTGAATGCTGCTGGTGTAAAAAGACCTAAAATACTAAAACTGAAATATACATACTGCATGCATTCTGTTACACGTTATTTCAGCCACAGCTCCATTTATACAGATTATGGGTATTGTAAGTTGACAGACTATTTGGATTTTAACCCCAATCTCAACACTGACAGTCTGCAGATTTATATGATATGTATTAGTGTATAAATCATCAGGGTAAACTTCATCATCACAGTTTCATGGTCAATTTCTGGTGCTTTTAGATGAATTCCACTGAGACAAATGCACACACATACAATCAGTGCAGTGAGTGATCCATGGCATTGCAGGCTGGGGGTCATACAACATACTCATTTAACATGTGGCAGAAGAAGTTTTGTTAAATTGTCAAATATCGAGCCAGACAAGATCAAAATGGCCTTCATCAATATCTGCGTCCGACTTCTCTTTCTGCACAGAGATAAACTCTGACCCTGCAACCACTCACTCAGTCCTGAGACGATTCGTCAACCAAGCATGCGACAGAAAGAGAGCAGGGCAAAGACTGTGTGTGTGTGTGTGTGTGTGTGTGTGTGTGTGTGTGTGTGTCTGCTTTAAACACACATGTGGGCTTAGATTATGAAAACCTGATGTATTTGTATTTAAATCATCAAATCATCTTTCTTTTCTTTCTTTCTTTCTTTCTTTCTTTCTTTCTTTCTTTCTTTCTTTCTTTCTTTCTTTCTTTCTTTCTTTCTTTCTTTCTTCTTTCTTTCTTTCTTTCTTTCTTTCTTTCTTTCTTTCTTAAAATAATATGTACTGTGACTAAGCCTCTTTTCTGCACTTACATCTGTCTGGCTCCTGATTCTGAAGACAGTCCAGACAGAGTTTTATTCTGAAATGATTTGTCTTCTCAGAGATTTTATACATTCTTCCCAGATCATCTTTTAGCAGGATTAGCATTGATGAATATAATCTTGCTGCAGATTAGTTTTACTAGTAATACCTCATTTTAGGTAAGTTTAAATCCACTAATTGTAACAGTGTATATAAACAAGTAGCAAAATTACATTAATACATAAATAAAATATGGAACTTTAGTTTTGTGAAAAGGACATTGACTCTATTCTATACTCCTGCACTCCTAACAATAAAGCCATTCTCAATAAAGCAGAGCTACAGCAATCAAACATTATAAAGCTGATTTGGATTTAAATAAGCTCATTCGTACGGAAAAATCTGGTGTCCCCCAATTAGTGCTAAAGCAAATATGCTTTGCCCTGCAGCACAAGCTCTAAAACTGACTCATATTGACTTATCTTTGATCCCTCCAATTGAAGGGGAGCTGGTGTAAGCAGGATCATGGGGCAATATCAGGGTCAGAAAGTTTAACCCTTAAATGCCTGGGTGTTTTGAAACTGTTCATACTTTGGGTATGGACTTTAAATATTCATAGATTCTTCTTCAGGGGCAAAGTAACCTAAAAAAAAGTAACCATGTAAGCAGGATATTCATTTAAGTTATAGTGTTGGATAGAGAGTGAGAGAGTAGACAGAACAGGAACAAGGGTACAAAGTTCACAAATGTCATGATAAATAAACATGTATTAATACTTTAATACTGATATTTTTATGATGATGAATTAATAAATGAATAACCAGTAAGAAGTGTAATAATTGAGTGCTGATATTATGTTAAGTCATAAGGTGATTCTCAGTATTATTAAACATTGTTTACACTTCTCTGAACTCCCATTGCAATTTTTGCACATTCCTTTTTATGCTGCTACAATCTGCTGCTAACTGTCCTTAATGTTTACATCCATAGCACTTTACTGGCACTTTACTCATTACAGAGCTGAATACCTGCCATTGTTTCACTGTGTACACTATTTAATTGTATTGTGTTGTACTATATTATACTGTCTGTCTTGCACGTTTGCACATATGCACTTTATGTAGTACTGTGTAGTGTACTTAGCTCTGAGTTATTTTATGTGGTTGTGTGCTTTCTATAGCACCATGATCTTGGAGATATTTTGTTTAATTTCACTGGGTACTGTACCAGATCAAGGTTGTTTTTTTTTTTATTTTTTATATTATTTATTTTATTTATTTCAAATCTTAAAACATAATGCACTCTAAACACAAGTGATGTACAGATGTAGTACAGATAAAGGAATATTAGACAAATTTGGCATAATGTCTAGATAATAATAAATCAGAAAATCCTAACATCCTATTTAAGTGAGTTCTTGATTGTGAACAGGTGTGGCAGTAATCAGGTCTGGGTGTGGCTAGAGAAATTGAACTCAGGTGCGATAAACCACTGTTAAGTTATGTTTTAACAGGGGGGCAAACACTTTTTCACACAGAGCCATGTAGTTTTGGATTTTGTTTTCCCTTAATAATAAAAACCTTCATTTAAAAACTGCATGATGTGTTTACTTGTGTTATCTTTGACTAATATTTAAATGTGTTTGATTATCTGAAACATTAAATTGTGACAAACATGCAAAAAAAAAAGAAATCAGGAAGGGGGCCAACACTTTTTCACACCACTGTAGGTCTCAGGGTCTGGTAATGTACACACTTCATTATATCCTAATGGGCTAAAGCGCATGCATGAAGTCATCATTATGAATGCATTATTTAAGTATTATTGTAGGCTTGTTTGTGGAAATTATAGAAAAACATTACCCAAAACAAGTGAATTGGAACAGGTCAGAGATGAGTAGAGGACAAAGAGAAAAGAGAAAGGAAAGGAATTTCAATGAAGTTAGAGGAGTTACATGAGAAGAAGAACACTGGAAAGGATAGAGCTGAGAAACATAGATGTGTAGAGGAGAGGGAAAAGAATGAGAAAAAAGAAAAAGAGATGAGATGATAGGCTTTGTACAGAGAGTAGTAGAGAGAAAGATACAAAGGGCAGAAACAGAGATAAAACAGAGAAGGAAAGAGTAAAGAGGATTAGAGGGGAGAAAAGTAAGGAAGAAAGGAGTGAAGAGAAAGAAAAAATGAGGGGAGCAGGGATGAAAAAAGTACAGAGAAAAATAAGAAACAAGAGAAGATTTCTGTAGAGGGGAAAAGTGTAAAAGTAAGATAAGAGAAGAGGAGAAGAGGGGGAAAACGTTGAGACAGGAGAAGTAGAAAGAAGAAAAATGGATCACATACAGGAGAAGAGGAAAAGACTAAAAAAAGCAACAAGCATTGAGAAAAAACTAAGAACTCCTCTTATGCTGTCCCTGTTCTGCATAGAACCCCACAACTGAGTGTTTGCCTGACAGGCAGGGTTTTAAAGCAAAGAACTTTTAAGAAGCATCCTTAACTATCCAAAGAACCACAAAGAAATCTTTGAGGATTTCTAAGAATGTAGAGGGATGCATAGACAGAGAAGGAGACGAATATGAAGGAGAGAGTACAGGAGTAGATTGAAAAGATGTTAGGATGCGAGGAGCGGAGGGAAGAGATGAGGAGGAGAGTAACGAAGCAGATGAGAAAACAGGAAAAGTTATGAGGAGAGATGATTAGAGAAGATCAGCGTGGAGAGAGGAGGGAGAGACGGGGTGGGGGTGGGGGTGGGGGTGGGGGTGTTGGTGGGGGTCACTTTTGAACAGAATATAAGGCCACATGTTTTTGCACAACTGTGGGAATAATGGGAATAGAAACTGGAAACTGTTTATGTTTTGTGGGTAAAGCATGAGATCATGTGTTCATGTGCTGTGATTGGATTTAGTATATTTATTTAATATCATAATTATTTTTATAATTAAATGCAAAACTTTCAAATCCAGTAAATTCAATTGAAAAATAGTGCTACTACAACTACTAGCAATATCACACCACCACCACCACCAATACCACTACTACTACTACTAATAATAGTAATAATAATAGACATACTACTACTACTACTACTACTACTACTACTACTACTACTACTACTACTACTACTACAGTTGTTGGTAGTAGTATGCCTTCTACAACCTGTATTTTGTTTTGTAATATGTTATTGTAAACCCCCTCAACCATACTCATGCCAGTGAAATTACATCCTGTAGTGTATTTGAAGCTGGTAGTAGCAGGCCTCTTGATGCATTTGCTCTCCTAACTTTGATACACTTTGGGGTAAAAATCCTGTTTTGCTGAACACTGAAGTGAGTTGTTATTGGAAGCTTCACACAATGAAGCAGCAACGTGAAGCACTACTTGAGACAAGGATAGCGTTTCAAAGCTATCGACAGAAAACCATTTACCTCCTAAGAGCTTACAGCCTCTTCAGGGGCTTCACTATTATCCTAAATGCCACAAAGAATCAATTCAGAATAACAAGAGTGTGTTTTTGTTTTTTGCTGATCCGTTGCAAGATTTTTCATTAATTACAGCACTCCAAACACAGTAAGTGTAGTAGAGGAACCGTAGTGAGAGCTAGCCACTGACTGTGTGTGTGTGTGTGTGTGTGTGTGTGTGTGTGTGTATGTGTGTGTGTGTCTGTGTGTGTGTGTCTTTGTGTGTGTGTGTGTGTGCATGTGTGCGCGCGCGTGCGTATTTGGCTTCAGGGCTTTATTTTTGGTCCACCTGTATTGAGTTCCTCCAAGAGAACAACTTCTGATGCACTGAAAAGGAACATGACGGATAGTGTTAATGCTCTACTTCCGATTGCACACGTCTCACTTGCACCTGTCAGTATTCAGCTACACTGTTTGCATGTATTTTAATTAGCTCTGTATTGGCTGTAGATGACGCTACTTTTCAAAATACTAAACATTGAAATCTGGCTCTATTCACAGGTCCTGGCAAACTACAATTATCACTTATACCGAAATATAATGCTCAACATATCATCATCTTTTAGCTGGTAAGAGCTTTTTTGTCTTTTCCTTTCTTTTTTTCTCTATCAGGCTGTTCTCATTATATACGTCTAAGCACATCCTTGACACAGAGGGATTTCAAGATAGGAGACATAAAAATTCAAAGAGCAGAAGCCAAAGTGATAGAAATTCAGCACCATGCAGACAACTGAATAATAACATTAATGAAATTTTTACATTGACTAAAAGTCAGAGTTCGTCCTTCATTAATTTTAAAGTCACTCTCTCAGACTTGGAAATGTGTTCGGACAGGTGGCTCTTTTCTCCATCTCGGCATGGCCTCGTGGAGAAACCTGCTACCCCACAGACATTCTCTTCGTGCCACTCATCATTTTCAAACATGACAGCTATGGCTAACCTTTCAGCTTGAGACGCACTTTACTTTTTGGTCTTCCACTTCACCACAATTTTCCATAGCACCCTTTTAATTCTGCATTTTATGTCTGCGGATGTGCCCCTCGCATGCAGCTACCAATAAAACTTAGGTTTTTTACTAGTTCTTACTTAGGCTGTAACTGACACTGTTTAATTGGTGTTTCTGTAGAAAGAAAAGAGGTGTGTATGAATGATGTGATCTCAGACCTTGTGCTGTGTGGGAGGCTCCTCCAAAACTTTCCATGATGGAAATATATCGAGGTGAGGAGGTTAATGCAGCAAATGCTTTGTGATTCTGCTGCTGAAGGCGTTGACGGGCCATAGACAGATGTATTTATGGCCTTTGGTGTAGACTTTCATAATGTTTAAGGAAATGACTGAGCATAATGTTTAACAGTGTTGAACTGACTTTTTTGAACTTATTGCGTTCATCGAAGCACAAGTGTTTCACTCAGTGTGAGCATTTCATAATGATTATAAATGGGTCACATTTGTTTGGCTGGTCTTAAGAACCTTATTATAGTGTTGATTTATGTATATACTGTACAGTACAAAACCTAATGTGTTACACAGGTAAACTGACAAACTGGCAAAGATTTGCTAGAGAGAACCAAGCAAAGTTTTAGCATACATAACAAGGTGATATATGGACTGTAATGGCTATAATGATAACATAAAACAATTGCCAAACTCAGTTTACTCATTTTGAGAAATTATTTCATCCTTGTTAGAGGTGCGGTGGATCCTATTCAAGGAACACTGGGTATGAAGTGGATATACACCCTGAGTGGGATGTTAGACCATTGCAGGGCACCATGCACACACACACACACACACACACACACACACACACACACACACACACACACACCTAGAGACAATTTCAAGTAGGCAATCCACCTACTGGCATGTTTTTTGAAGGTCTGAGAAAACCCACACAGCTACCTGCTGCACCACCATGCCTCCCTTCAGCTTAATTCAATTCAATTCAGTTTGTTTTAATTCAAGTCAACATTAGTGTCATTAGTGCCTTTTTAAAATGTGAAGAGCAATACATACAACTACAGGTTTTTTTTTTTAATTTGATTTAACCATGAGAGCATATATATATATATATATATATATATATATATATATATATATATATATATATATATATATATACATGTGTGTGTGTGTGTATATATAAACAAGTGGGGTAACACATGCCACATTGTAAATGCATACAGTACATTGCTGTTGATGATCCTAAACTAGCCATATTGACCAAACTTTAAAGATATTAATAAAAAAAATCTTTCACTTATCATTAAAAACAATTTACATTTTAAATAATTTTTAATAATATTTTTTATTTATAATAATTTTATAATATTTTAAATAATATTGTTTTTTTTATTTTGAATAAATTCGAAAGTTGGTTAATGGATGATTTGATATAATTTTTAATAATTGACATGGCTAATTAATCAACAGAAAACTAAATATCAAATATTGGACAGCTTTTTACTCTGCAGCTTCTCTTTTCCAAATCAAATCTTAAAAAAAACATGCACATGACTCAAATTGCTAGGAATCGTGTAGGCACATACCTGGGATTAAATGGGAGACTACTGATATGTGATTAATGTCTGGAGACAGGACAATAATTAAAACATATAATAGTCCATATTGTCTAAACAGCACCATGTTATGAGGTTCCAGCTTGTGAACAGGATTTGGCAAAAAAAATTACAAAAGTATTATTTTACTTTTAACACAAGTAAAATAATAGCAGCATTACAGACTAAATATAATATCTAAATGGCTTAAATCCAAGATCTGTAATGTTTTCAGTTGATAAAATTGCGTTATAAACTGTTATTAATGGTATCAAGGGCTCTTTAATCTCTTTTCTGTCTCTGTCCTCTTCCTTTCCTTGCACACCAGGCCATTATCCCAACAAACACTTCTTTTTTCTGATCAAGAGTCGCACGACTGCCTGCCTCCAAAGCCTTCTGCAATTATTCTGTCTTTCTTCTGAGGGTCTCACTCCTTCTCTTTCTGTCGCTCTTCTATAAGGGCTAGAGCTCATCCCTGCCCATCTCGTGTTTAAGTAGCTTAGTCTCTCCTCTGCGTCGCTGATTTCCTTGTAGGCCTGAGCGTCCTTTAGATGTGATCACCTTCCTCCGACGCCTCTGGGATTAACCAGGCCAGGCCACCGCTCTCACCAAGTCTCGCCTCTACCTTTGTAGTCAATAAAAGACTAACTAGAAAAGAATGAGAGGATAGGGGAATCAATCTAGTGGAAGCCACCCCACTGTTTTCTCATCATTTCTGGTGTCGTGTGTCATCTCTGACTGTAACTTGGAAAAAAGCACAAGCTCAGTATGGGGGATAGTATTTTTCTTTTTTTCTTTTCCACTGGTCTGCGTGTTATTCAGGCTTAAGGATAGGTGGGATGTAGAGGGGATATAGAAAATTTTGATTCAGGGATTGTGAGGATAAGTATTGTTTAATGCTGTGTACATTCACACAGTAGGGGTGACTGTTATGTGCTTTTGACTACTCATAACACTTTAAGAGCCAGAGATATGGCAAGATGTGCTCTGGGATCTGCTGTAACATGAATGTGTGTAGCGCTGCTTAGTAACACAGCCAGCTGGATTAGATGAGGGTGTGTATTTGATTTGCTTTGTGAGAGGATGGAAGTTGTGCTGATTGGCAGTATGTGGACGAGACTCACTCAGCAGTATCGTATTGTGATCGATACTTACGTGTAGTGCTGACACTCTAAAGACTTCTGTAGTGAACCAGTCACAGTCCATGCCATCAGCTATCTAGTTTAATATGAGGACACTCAATATGGTCTCCGAGGACAAGCTTGTGCCAATTTATTGGCTAAATCATGAAGGTTTTAAGATATTTAATATTGACCAAAGCTCTTCAGGTCTGTATATTTGCAATTAAATCTAACAACTTTAATAACTTGCTAAGCAGTTGGCATGGTGGAGCAGTGGGCAGCTCCAGGTTTCCTGGTTCAAACCTGAGTTTAGGTTAGTGTCTGTGTGGGTTTCTTTCTGGTTTCCTTCCAGAAACATGATGAGAGGTGGATTTTGCATCTAAGGGTGTGAATGTGTGTGTGTGTTTGTGCATGGCGCCCTGATATGGACTGGCATCCCACCTCGGGTGTATTCATGACTCACTCCCATTTTTCCTGGACAGGCTCCAGATCCACCACGACCCTGACCAGGATAAAGTATTGACTGAAGATGAATGAATGACTGATCTTTGCTAACCATGCACCATCAGTGTGGGTGATTGAATCAGAAAAACTCTGTTTTGATCTAAGGGTAAGACCTAGGTTTTCTTATAGCAAATCTACTCAGAAGTAATATTCAGTTGCTTTCGGCTGCTCCCTGTTCGGGGTTGCCACAGCGGACCAACTGGTCCGCACAACAACTTGGCAAATGTTTTACGCCGGACGCAGCCCTCCTATTTTTCCGGGCTTGGGACCGGCACTGCATCCAGTGGCTGGGGATCGAACCCAGGCCTTCCGCACGATAGGCAAGAAACCTACTACTGAGCCACCAATGCCCCCAGAAGTAATATTCAGTAAAAGTTAGAAATAAGAGGTGACTGCATTGCGCATCAGAAATGTTGAATTTGCTATTGAGGTACAATTTAATTAAATCATCCCTGTATTCAAAGTGTGGTACACAAGGACAATCAGCTGTTTCACATATGCGAACTCTAAGCAAGTGCATGTATAAGCATGCATGAACATTTGACATTTGTATGTACTGTACTTGGCTCTTTATGGCAGATTTGTAAATAAATAAATAAAAATAAATAAATGTAAGATTTATTAATTCAGAGGTCGACCAGAGATTGATCTTGGCATTTCTTTAAATACCCTCACTTACAAATGTGTGTGTGTGTGTGTGTGTGTGTGTGTGTGTTTGTGTGTGTGTGTGTGTGTGTGTGTGTGTGTGTGTGTGTGTGTGTGTGTGTGTGTGTTTGTGTGTGTGTGTGTGTCTGCCACTTTTTTGTCCTTCTGTATGTTTTTGTACACTTGCATGCTGATGAGATGAGCCCTGTCATAGCTGGCTGCCTCTCTGTGGGTTTGTTTCCCAGATCCTTTAAAGCTCTCACATGACACAACCATAAACAGTTTTGACGGGTTTGAGAGACTTGATCACAGCAGAGGGGAAAAAAAGAGAGATGTCCAAAACAAAGACAGAAATTTGGTTGACAGTTACAGTTCAGCTGAATATGTATTGTTCTCAAACATGGCAAGCGGGGGAGTGCATATTTGTTTCATGAGTCTCTCTCTCTCTCTCTCTCTCTCTCTCTCTCTCTCTCTCTCTCTCTCTCTCTTTCTCGCTCTCTCTTTCTCTTTCTCTCTGGCTATCTATCTATCTCTGTTTGCTGAAGATTATATTTTCTTTGTTTCTTTCTTATCCTAGATCTCTTAAATGGTCCAGACAGAACATCAGGCACAAATAACATCAGACACTACTCTAGTTTTAATATCTCAGGCAAATGACTCTCTTTTAAAATTGGACCTTGAAACTATAAAGCTATGCAATAAATAGTGTTCCTTTTAAACACTGTTTTTGAATGGGCGATTTTCTTCCTCTTGGTTGCCTCTCAGACCCTCGTTCTTTGAAAGAGGGACGAGAGATAAAGTCTGCAGAGAAATGACTACAATAGACAGCTCTCTCAGGGCCCAATAGATTCCCATTGTATTATTTTCATTCTATTGCTTGCTTTTTTTCTGTTTTCCGTTTTTTTTTCTTTCTTTTTTTTTCGTGTTTGATTCAGAGTGCCATTGCCATAAGATGAAGACATAACGTAAATGTGCAGCATGAACAGATGAAAGTTTACAGACTGGTCATTCATCCGAAAGAGAGAGGGCAAAAAAAAGATGGGGTGGGTGGTTGCTCATACTTAGAAATTCTGCCTCTGAGTATGATGTGAGGGTGTTCTTCGTGTTTCGTCCAAGAGCAGATCTTAAAAGCCTGTGGTATGACTCTTGCACACATTTTGATAGCACCCCTTGTCATCACAATGTGAATGCGTGCAGAAAAACATGAATGAGGCATTATTTCAGACTCAATTGGCATTAAAGTATGCTTTTATTCTTCCATTTTTTCCCTCTGTGTGAGCAACTGATCCCCATTGTGTGGGCACTGGTGTGCATAACTCTAATGTAAGACTATTCTATATCAGGGGATGAAGCTGTCTATTTGGGTGATTGACACAAACCCACATTAAGAGGTGGCTTTGAAAATTAGTCCGTGGAGACCTGGCGAAGGTGTGCGGGAAAAGGAGAGTCGTCTCCAAGAGGAGCCATGCCTTTTTAACCCCACTCATTGGTATTCTGCGGTGCGAATGGAGAGCTGCTCTCTAAATGGCTGCGGCATGCGGCTCGCCGAGCCCCTCGACACACACACACAGCCGGAGCCCATGGAGAGCCGCCAACAATATGCAGCCCGGAATACAGAAATCAAAATGGGCCCAATTAATAATCACATAGTTAGTTCATATTTTATACACCGCCACAGTGCCTGTGCTGAAACAAGTTCACCTGAGCACATGAACCTGTCTCACTGTCTCCGTTTGTCTCTCTGTCTCTCTTCCTCTGTCTTTCTCCATCTATATTTCTTTCTTTTTCCTCTTTTATGTCTTTCTGTTTACTTTCTTTTTGTCTCTGTCTATCTGTCTGTCTCCCTTTCTCTCTCTTTTCTGTTTTTCTTTCTGTTTTCTCCATCACTCTCAGTCTCTCTGTCTGCCTCTCTGTCTGTCTGTCTGTCTGCCTCTACCTTTCTCTCTCTGTTTTTTTGTTAATTTCTGTTTTCTCCATCACTCTCAGTGTGTGTCTGTCTGTCTCTACTTTTCTCTCTCTTTTCTGTCTTTCTTCCTGTTTTCTCCATCACTCTTAGTATCTCTGTCTGTCTGTCTGTCTCTATCTTTCTCTCGCTTTTCTTTCTTTCTTTCTTTCTTTTTTTCTTTCTTTCTTTCTTTCTTTCTTTCTTTCTTTCTTTCTTTCTTTCTCCATCACTCTAAGTGTGTCTGTCTGTCTGTCTGTCTGTCTGTCTGTCTGTCTGTCTGTTCCTGTCTCTCTCTCTCTCTCTCTCTCTCTCTCTCTCTCTCTCTCTCTCTTCTCACATCCTTTATTCTCACTCGCCTTAACATTTTGAACTGGTGTTTTTCTGTGCTCTCTTCATAGGCAAGATTCAGCAGCTGTAATGATGTGCTTGGACATTCTCTCTCTGCCACTGCATTTGGAAATGGTCAGCCAATCATGTGGAAATCCAAAAAAAAAGAAAACCCACCAAGGAATGGGCATGAAATTTCAATGATTTTCCTTAATTAGAATACAATGCACACATATTCAAGTTTGAAAAATGCATTTATGTTTCACCTATAGAAGAGGCATTCGCTCAGCTCTTGATTAAAATAAGAATGAAATATTAAGTGCTTCTTCTATGCAGCATTATTTCAGACACACACACACACACACACAAACACACAAACACCATTCTGCCCACGTTTTAGTTGGCCTTGACCTCGTTACCTCAGCCTCGTCTAAGCGTAAAGCTTTTCAAAATGCAGCAGCAAGCATTTTGACATATTCATTTAATTACTCTGAATAGCACACAGTAAAGGCTTATATTATTATGAATCTAGTTAAATTTACTCATCATGTCACAAAATTCATAAGCTTTATCACATCAGCTTTGAAATTAAGTGATAATTTAGTGTTTTCTTAAAATTGGGGCTGTTTTAAAAATGAAAACATGTATGTTTATATGCATATTTTTTAAAGATTTTTTTCTTTATTGTTTCATCAAAACAAAAGCTTTCTGTAAAGTTTGAGTGTGTGCTACGTATGTGTGTTCAAGCATGCTTGAGTGTGTGTGTGCATGTGTGTGTGTGTGTGTGTGTGTGTGTGTGTGTGTGCATGCATGTGTGTGTGTGTGTGTGTGTGTGTGTGTGTGTGTGTGTGTGTATGTGTATGTGTATGTGGTCTTTCAGTCCCCTCAAAGTCAGTGATGAGCACTTTACTGATTTTGACAGATTCATTTAAAGTTGCTAATCAGATGTAAATGTGCAGCGCAGGTTCCCTCAGGCTCTCTTTGAAATGCAAATACTACGTGCAAACAAAGGTGCTGCTGGACACAACTCCTGTTTTGGAGGAATCAGAGGTGCTCACAGTGCTTAAATCTTATTAGGAGATGGGGGAAAAATTAAAGTGTTTATTACGTTTTCTTTTTAATGCTGACAAAGAGTATCTTGTTCCTTGTAAATACTTAGCGAGGAGTACACTATATCTGATTATCATGTGTGTTATGAAACAGAAATCTCTGCCTGTAAGATCTATAAAAGGCAGTATACTGTATTGTGTATGATATGATTAATATATCACCATAGTGACACTTCCCTGGTTTTCTATTTCAAATTAGAATAGGTTTTAGGGGCTTGGTTTACTTTTAAAAAACTTGAAAACTTTGGGGCAAAAAAATTCAAAATATATTCTCTGATTGCGATCAAAACACCATATATTAGCAGGGCACACCTATGTATCCAGTAAAAAAAGACATGATGAAGGAGATTATGGAGCTGCATTGCTTTGCTCACATTTTGCTGGCTCTAATGGAATAAACATTGATCATTAATTACATTATATTCGTTGAACAGGTTTCTCAAACATTTTGGAACTAGGAATCCCTTACAAGAGCAGCAAATAAAAACATACACAACAGCGAATTAAAAAAAAAAAAAAAAACGCAATAGCAAATAAAAAATATATATATTAAAAAATAAACATCAAAATCAAAAACACAACAGCAAATAAATAAATAAATAAACAAACAGAACAGCAAAATCTACAAAATCAACTAAATGCCCTGGATAAAAGTTCATTTGAATTTTGGAGATTAGGATTAAAAAAGTTCCATTCAACTGACAAGTTAAACAGGCTAATAACCAATGCTGGAAATGCTGGGTTATGATTTTTCCTATTGAAACAAACAAACAAACAAACAAACAAATAAACAATGGACCCCTACCTGTGCTTTATATACCCTACTTTGAAAACCACAGCACCAGAGAAGTGTGCATTAATGTATGACTTTAGAAATTACAGTATACAGTATATAGGGCATCATAGCTCAGCACCTGAGTTTGACAGGAGCACTTTAATGCTTACACATGCCACACATAGAGGCCCAGCGGAGCACTGGGATGAACAGCGGTGAACGCAATCACACTGGCACCTCGTCCACTCCCACGTTGTCTGCGTGCCACAGGCTCTCTGCTGGCACTGTGCCTTGTCGTTCCACCATTTCCAATTTCCAGCAGGCAAATTGGGATTCCTGACTGCACTCACAAGTGTCTGAAGCACCATTTTCTGACTCTATGGAGTGGAAAATATGATTCAATTCCTGCTCAATGCCTTTTCATTAACCGTCTGCTGAATGTCATCCGCAGAAAGTGTGTGCTTGTATCCAAGTAGAACAATAATTGTGTATATTATTAATCCCAATTATACTTTTGAGAATTTTGTTGTATTTTTTTTTCACCCTCCTCCTTTGCTGTTTTTGAAATTGAAAATTTGCAGTGAAGAGGCTAGAGGAGAAAATGTGTAGTGGCTATGGGGTTTCATCACTGAGCCACACTGGTTTTAATAGCTGAAGATTGTAGTTAAAACACCCAATCCCTCTGAAGAAGGTTTGGACCTGCTCTTCGTATATCCACTTAACCAAACTCAGTGATATTAGCCCTGCCATGACTTAGCTGCCAATCCATATCCCTCTACCACTGTACTCCCTATTAAAATTTTACAGGTCAAAAACCTAAAAGGCAGTTAAGAAAACGTCCTTTTTCATTACATGTGACAGAAAACGAACAGGTCAGGCCGAACTGTAATAGCATGATAATTAGGACCTCTGTACTTGATAAAGTGTGACTGTAAATCAACGTTAGACTAATTAATCAATATTTTAATTATTAGACCTTTTAACGAACATTTTTGTCAAATTCCCCTGGACCTCGTGACTGAATGGCCTGCTATGCCATCATTAGTTCTACAAGAGCTTAAAGTGCTAAAAAATCTTAAAGCGCTATCATTAAAAATGTTGTCCACCACCTCTACCTCTTCATCTAAAAACACATTACTATGACTTCCTCTTAAATAACTTCCTATACTCTGAATATTTTAATCCCAGGCATGTTTAACCATGTTCTGAGTTACTGTAAGTCATTTTTTCCATGCTTTGTTGGTAGCTCACCTATTTCATAGTTGAAACAAGTTAAATGACATGTCACAAAATTAGTGTAACTTTATTCATCCATACATTCTCTACACACCTAATCTGTTCTCAGGGAATCTGGAGCCTGCCCCAGGAGACTCGGAGCACAAGGCAGGGTACACCATGGACAGGATGCCAATCTATCACAGAGCACAGCTACACACCCTCACAACCATTCACACATTACGGACAATTTAGAGATGTCAATCAGCCTATAGTTCGTGTCTTTGGACTGGGGGAGGGAACTGGAGTATCTGGAGGAAACCCCTGAGGCACGAGGAAAACATTCAAACTCCACACACATGGCTGATGGGATGGGATGGGAATTGAACCCCCAACCCTGGAGATGTGAGGTAAAGGTACTAACCCCCAAGCCACCATGAGCTGTAAGGTTTTTTTTATTGATTTACCCTTCACTGTTTCCCCTTAAGTGTAAACTTTTATGTTAAATTATGCAAACAAAACTTGTTCAAGCTCCCATCAGTATTTGCATACTAACCACATACTTGTGATGTGTCTATTTAAATAATTACATATTTATGCACTTATGTAAATACATACTTATTAGCACACTGTGTAATTATGACTCTCAGAGTCACACACTCCGCACTGCCATTAATAAACCACTTTTGCATGCATGCATCTAAAATATGTACATAAACAATTAAGAAGCCCTATATTTTTATAGAAAATATATTTTTTTTTATAAGTGTAGAAAAGAGTTTTTTTTAATATATATATATATATATATATATTTTATTATGAATTGCTGTAGTCCAAATTGTTGCTGCAATTTGGGTCTGGTTTCAGACTCACTTGATTTTATCTAACGCAGTTTTGTTCATCTTACATCATCACAAAAACACTTGGAGAACAGTACGTGTCTCACCATATTTAAAAAAAAATAATTATTTTTTATTTTGGTGCTATTATGTATCACCTCTTCTGTGTTCCAAAGTGTTCAGCCATCACTCATAGTACATGTGTGCTGTGGAAAATAATGATTTTGTCATCAGCTAAAACACGCGTGCAGGTTAATTTACGTCCAGAACAAGTGCAGACCCGAGTATGAGCTGCGTTCACATTCACAAGAATTATGGCACAGTTCCAGTGCATCTGACTTAAAGCCATCTCTTACAGGAATTCTCGGGTTTGGTACCACGGTGCTCTTCCTGGTCCATGTGACAGCTTTCACTTTACTAATTTTGTTCATACAAATGGTGCTCTGTTTCAGACTAAAGTGCTAGTGTGAAAGCTTCTCAGTGTATGAATGTGTGTGCATTGTGGCCTGTAGTGGATTAGCATTGCGTTCAGTATTTTTGTATCATTTTCATAAACAATAAAATCCCAGACAATTAAATTAATGAGCAGTCATGCTTCTACAATTTAACCTCAGTCATTTATCTCAACCTAGATCTAAATAAAACCAGTTACACTAAGAATGACAAAGATCTCTAGCAGACTTGTTGCTTTTACCATGGCTAATCACTTGAATAAAAACAGACTTGCTGTCACCACACTGTCCACCATAACCACGCAACCCAAGAGAGGGTTCGTCTCTGGAAAATCTTGAAACAATGGTCAGTGGGTCGTGTTGGGAAAGGGAAGGTGTGTGTAGTATGGGTGAACCGTCTCTGCTTTGGTATAGCTGTCGGCTTGAGTTTGTCTGGGTGGCTGGGTGGCAGCAGACAGCAGGGGTCTGTTTAATGTGGCATAACTGCAGAACAGAAACACGGCGAGAAAACCTGCTCTGCTCTCAGTGTGAGAGAGAGTGACCTGTCTGACTTGGTCAAGACTTTACCTTCAATACATCTGAGCAGTACCTGCAGTAATACTGGAGAAGTCTTTGATGTTTAATATGAGTATGGTTTATATGGATGTGTATTTACCTCTATTTTGTGGAATCACTAAATTGAGATAAGATTTAGGATGCTGTCCCGACTATGCTGACTGAGTGTGCAGGGATTCGGTCTCACTTTGGTTAATCTGTAGAATCATGAAAAAAAGATTGTACCCAAAACACATCATTATATCTGTAAATGTTTTCCACTGACCACTGTCAACATTGAGTGATCACAATTATTGATGGTAGATTAAACCAAGGAACTGAAGCTGATCCACAGTGTGTCTGTGTGAGTATCTGTGTGTGCAAGTGTATATTTGAAGTGCTGAATATAGCCCAATGAGCCGGCGGACAGAGTGCAAGCCTGTCACTGCACACATTTACATCAGAAAATGTCTTCTGTGGCATTTGTAGTACATTCTACCCCTCTGGCTCTGATGTTCTGAATATCTGTTTTGTGACCATTTTGGTTTCTCATTTCTCATTCTATCCCAGGGCATCTCACATACACACGCATTCACTGACTCATTCACACCTAGAGGCAATTTAGCAAACTTAATAGCTTGTTTATGGGAGGTGGGAGGAAACCAGAGAACTCAGAGGAGAACATGTACAACTCCACACAGACAGTAAACTGAGCTTATGCTCAAATTTGGGACTTTTAGGCATCTACGTGCTGCACCACCATGCCTCATAAACAGGCTAATCAGACATATTTCAATTCAGATGTCACAAGGAACATATTTTCAACATTTTATGTTAGGTGGCACTGTGGCTTAGGGGTTTGCACATTTACCTCACACCTGGGGTTGGGGGTTAGATTTACACCTTCCACCTTGTGTATGTAGTTTACATGTTCTCCTTGTACTTCAGGGATTTCCTCCATATACCATGTTTCCTCCACCAGTCGAACGAGATGGATTATAGGCTGACTGGCATCTTTAAATGCTCTGCAGTGTGTGAATATTTGTGAGTGATTGTGCCCTATGATGGTTCATACCTTGTCTAGGGGTTAGGATAGGATCCAGGTTCCCCATCACCCCGTGTTGAAGTGCTACAGAAAATGGATGGATGGATGGATGGACATTACATGTAGAGTTATGAACATTCATTCATTCATTGTCTACCGCTTATCCAATCTATTCTCGGGTCACGAGGAGCCTGTGCCTCAGGTGTCTCTGGGCATCAAGGCAGGATACACCCTGGACAGAGGGCACACACATACACTCTCATTCACTCACACAATCTGGACAATTTAGAGATGCCAATCAACCTACAATGCATGTTTTTGGACTGGGGGAGGAAACCGGAGCACCCAGAGGAAACCCCCGAGGCACAGGGAGAACATGCAAACTCCACACACACGGTGGAGGCAGGAATCGAACCCCCAAACCTGGAGGTGTGAGGCAAACGTGCTAACCACCAAGCCACCATGCATAACCCCCTGAGTTATGAACAATACAATTAAATTTTATTTGCACAGTGCTTTTAACAATGGACATTGTCACAAAGTAGCTTTACAGAAAATTAGAAAAAAATTTGGAATAAAAATGATAAAGTTTTAAATTAATATTTATCCCTACTGAGCAAGGCAGTGGCAAGAAAAACCCCTGATGAGATGAAGAAGATACCTTGAGGGGAACCAGACTCAAATGGGAGCCCATCCTCATCTGTGTGACATCACATAGTGCCATTGTAATAACTTCCTTTAACTTCCTCCTGCTGAAGCCTTAAATGTTCATTGATGGAGAGCTCAGCACAAAACTAATCATGACACAACAGTCCAAAGCCACCATCATGGTCTCCAAATGGTACTCTCAACAGCAGTCACTAAAACAATCATTTCCAGTAACAATAATTATTAAGAAAAATTAGGTAAGACTTATGATATAAAGTGATAATGACAACCATAAATAAAGCTCTAACAGCCTTAGACACTGCCTGTAGACCATGGATTGTTTGCAACTCATTGTGCACTCTTCTGGTCAAAAGCTTCAGAATTGTAGAGGTCTCCTTGGTGATCTAATACACATTTTCTGATAAGAAAAAAAAAGCATTCAATACACATTGTGACACAATGAGCACTTTTGAATAAGATCTATTCACTGGTTTGAAAAAGCATCACATTACAGTATCACATCTATAAAGGTTCAAGAGATCAAGAGTCATTCAAGAGCATTTAGTACAACATCATAATTAGCACTTTTGGAAGACAGACTTTCAGAATTGTCTTTGGGCAGTCAGCTGCAATGTCAATTAAACTGAATGTAGGGTCCATGGTTCATACCTGTGTTTAATGTTAAAAAATATTAGCGTGTCTTGTGAAAGGTCTGCAAGACAAATAAGCAGTTAAAGCTACTGTTGCCATAAGCAGTGAATTAATATCTGATATGAACCCCCCATACTGAAGAGCTGCATTCATTTCTATTCTTGTCAACCCTCACAATACACTTCACTTGTTTCTTGTTTGCCTTCACCTTTTTGAGCTATTTTTTTCTCCCGAAGACCTTGAAAACTTTAGTGAGTCTGTATATCAGTGTATCTATGTTTTTCTCATTCTTTTTTTCTAATGACTGGTACATATCAGCTTGTGTTTTCCTTAATTTGACCCTCACCTGTTTGTTCATACAGATTTGTCTTTACTGATGGTGTCTTATCTGTTACCTGACTGTAATAATGATTATAAGAAAATCAGTTGATCTTTTTCCACATTTGGCCCTCTATCACATCGTGTCTTTAAGATCATTAAGCAAGTGGAATGGTTAGGCGTAGTTGTGAAGAAAAAAAAAAAGACAAATTCTCCGGAGGGAAGAGCTTTTTATTCTACCTTGCTAATCTTATGTGGGTTACACAGTTAAAGTTCTATGAAATGAGGAAACACAATCTGATGGAGGTTAATTATAATGACTGCACTTAAGCGTGTCCGTATTGTTACTATAGTAACCAACTGATGAGTTAATCACAAATGCAGATGGAGTTGTAGACGTTTAGCAGGGGAATGAAACATTCCCTTGACTAACAGACCCTCAGATATTTTTAATACAGTAGACAAGGATTGTGCAGTGACACAAAATAACAAAACATTCAGGAAGCACGAAAAAGCGAAATGTTTTATTTTTTAATGAAAAACACAAAAAAGAAATAGGTCCATGTTCATGTACTGAATGTGTAGAAGCAGTGAAGGTGCTCTCTGGGTGTGTGTCAGCTTGTCCGCTGCAGTGTGTACACATTGTAACAATTCGGCTGCTGAATTATTGAAAAACACAGCCAGTGAGATGGAGCAATGCTCTACCCCATTTCTGCAGTACAAGACAGAAAACATGTACTGGCTCTGCAGTGTGATTTGATTTTTTACAGATTTGTGTAGCATGGCTCTAAATTCCTGTTTGTAGAAGTTTAAGCAGGTTCATGACACAAACAGTGATAGTTCAAGTATTGATAGGATTACTGGACAGTGAGACCCTTAAAATGTTGTTTTCCTGTGCTGTTATGGCAGTTAGGGCTTTTACTCCCAATAATCTCAGACTAATAATAATATTAATGCTACTACTACTACTACTACTACTACTACTACTACTACTACTACTACTACTAATAATAATAATAATAATAATAATAATCATACTTCTTCTTCTTCTTCTTGTTATTATTATTATTATTATTATTATTATTATTATTATTATTATTATTATTATTATTATTATTATTATTATTATTATTTTCAAATATTTCAATGGTTCCTGAAGAGTTTGTCCCTAAGAACAGATTATTTCGTTTATTCTGTACTTTTTTTTTCAACAGTGTGAATTAATTCTTCAATTAATTTTTATTGAAGATCTAAATAAAGTGGATAAATGGACATGGGCATACAGAAGTTATAATCTAATTAGCAAAAAGTACTGAATTATTGTGTTGACTGAGCGATAATTGACTGAGAGAGAGAGAGAGAGAGAGGCAGAGAGAGAGAGAGAGAGAGAGAGAGAGAGAGAGAGAGAGAGAGAGAGAGAGAGAGAGAGAGAGAGAGAGAGAGAGAGAGAGAGGAGAGAGAGAGAGAGAGAGAGAGAGAGAGAGAGAGGAGAGAGAGAGGAGAGAGAGAGAGAGAGAAGAAGAAGATACTTTTGACTGAAAAATCACAGGGCTTAAGGGTATATAATTAACCAACTTCTCCATTGTGTGCAGAGTCCCAGGAGGGATTGGGAGACTTATGCTTGTGCGTGGGGGTGTATTAGGCGGCCCATGAAGTGGAAGAACAAGCAAGGTTAATGAGTGAAAGTAAAAAGAGCAGAAAATGACATTTGTTTAAAAAAAAAAGAAAGAAAGAAAGAATAAGAGCACAAAGCGAGGTTTAAAGAAACGCTTTCTGTAGCACTGTCACATCTGAAATAGATATTGCCCATTCCCTTTCATTCCACACCCACATGGCATCTTCAGTCTCCATCGCCCAAATTTGAGCATCAGACACAGTCTGCCAGTACAATATTGTACAATACTACAACTGCTGTAACAGTCATGCCAATATAGTGAATTGAATTGCATTGGACTACAGGGAGACAGTTTCACTACACTTATGTGCTTCACTTTTTGATAGCTGAGGCTTTGAAGATCAAGCGTATTAACTGTTTTACTTATATATTGTTGCCTTTCAAAAAAGGGGAGGTTAAAAAAAGAGATTACACTCGTCAAATCAAATGCATTTCTATATAACATACTGTATATATTACTTTCATTGATCATTTAAAAGTTAAAAATAAATTAAAATTACACTGAAGTAAAAATAAATTAAGAAATTAATGAAAAATGAAAAATGCTACTATTACTACCACTACTATTAATAATAATGTATAAATTCTAAGGGGTAAGAAAACTCCCCACACATAGTCCACCATTTCTTAACAATCCTTTCAGCATTTTCTTATTCTGTGTCACATCTATTTTTATATTGTTGATTCGATTTTTTTTCTTTCTTTAAGCATGCTTATGGAGCACATATAGGGCTGCTTGTGTGTCAAACTGCATCTTAACCATGACTGACAGAATGTGTGCTGTGCAGCTCATCTCCGACGGAGCAGAACTAAAATCTGGAAGTAATCAGCTAGCGGTGAACATGAGAAATTCTCCAGAAAACACTTTAGCACTGCTGGAGCCCAATGCTCCTTAAGATTGGATTCAGGTATCTAATCCCAACCGGCATCTCCTCCCACCCCTTTCTCCTCTTCCCTCCTCCACCTCATCCCCTTCTCCTTTTCCTCTCTCTCTCTCTCTCTCTCTCTCTCTCTCTCTCTCTCTTTCTGCACAGCCACGGGGTGTTGCAGGGCCATATAGAACACTGAGTCTCACACCTGCCGAGTGCTATAAATATAAGGAAAGAATCGCACTGGTGCTGCCATTGTTAGTTTACGCCTCTCACTGCTTCTTCATTGTGAACTGTGTTGGGACACACTACTTCAGACCCCAGATATCACCATCTAAAAAACTGCAATTGACTTAGTCAGTGCTAAATTGCTAAGAGAGTGTGATAAAAGAATGACTTGTACAACAGCAGGATGTGATATTTCTGCTCCAGTATCAGCAGTCAGCGATAAAAGCACTTCAGCATGGACTCCAAAAACTATACCGATTAGATGAAGAGCTACACAGTGCAGTTACAAAAAATATCAGATTTGACAGAATTTCACTAAGAAATGTTGAGCTTAGGTCTGGAGTTTAGGGTTACGTTTGTATGGTTTCAGGCAAGGTAAATAGAATAATTTATACATCTCATAAGCAATTGCCAGTTCTTTCAAGAACATTTTTGCATTTAAAAGTTTTTTCATGAATTAACATTTGTTATCAATTAAATATGCATTAATTTGCACACTTAATAAAACATCTTGTCCTTGGATGATATTTGTATTTAAATGTTTATTGTGAGAGTGTGAAGCCTCTCAAAAGAAAGCTGTTGGATATATATTTATATATTTGTTCCTTCATTTATTTTTTTTTTTCATTTATTTATTATTTAAAATCATTTACTAAATTATCAACATTTGGAGAAATTCCTCTGTAATATAGTACAGTTTAAAATAAGACACTTTTGGTGGCGTTCTGATTTTGGTGGCATTAATCACTTTACAGATTTTTTATTATTTTTTTTTTTTTACTAATTTCATCTATATCATATTAACTGTAATCAGAACAAATGTCTAAACTCAAATGTCTAGAAACCCAGAGTTTCAGTTCTGAATGTAGAAAAAACACAAATTTTATTATATGGTTTAAATATTTCTGTGATATTGAGAGAGATACTGACAAGATGTACTGCATACAGCAGAAAACATGCTATTCAAAGATATATAATGAGGTTGTCATAAGCGATTTCTTATGGCATTTTGTTCTAGTTATAGTGAAACAGACATGTTTAAGATTGATCCAAACCTGAAGAAATTAGTAATAAAATTTCAAAACATTTTGAAAGTTTAAGGTTAAGTTTACTTAACCTGTTATGTAAAGTACCTTACCTTAATTTAGAATTCATATTAGTTTATCACAGTATATTTAAAAAGTCTTAGGCACCTTAGATTCTCAATTTTTCCCCCCAAATTTTTTCCCTAATTTATAGTCTTGGCTAAGTACCACCCACATCATTCTTCTAAGACAACTAACCAACCACATGCCAGCCAAGGACATCTTGTCAAAAATGCCGCTCATGCTGCATAACTCACTAATGTAACACTCTAACAACTAATGTGTTGTTAACTATCTTCTGCATACATGAGCTTACAGTTGCCCCTGATGAGCTTGTGTCTTTGTGTCTGATGGGGAGAGAGACATGCCATCCGTCCCACCCAGAGAGCATGGCCAATTTTGCTGTCTCGGACTCTTGACCATGGCTCGCTGCGGCATCAGAAGTCAAACTCATGATCTCTGAAAAAATCAGAGTTCTATCTATCTATCTATCTATCTATCTATCTATCTATCTATCTATCTATCTATCTATCTATCTATCTATCTATCTATCTATCTATCTATCTATCTATCTATCTATCTATCTATCTATCTATCTATCTATCTATCTATCTACCAGTTTGCCTCTATTTGTCCTACCCAATAGTGAATCCTTATTTAAATGTTCCTTTGGATATTCCAGTATTGTTTGAAACATTGTTCACTCATCTGACTGCTGTAACTGACTGAAATTAAAACCAGCACAGTAATTAGTGTGCAGTCTACATGAGAAGATGCACTGACTGACTGTCTTATTGTCTTATCCCTCTTATGTGCTCTGTTAACAGTGACATTGTTTAATTGACCGCGGAAAGCACCATATTCCATATTCCTTTAGGCAACAAGCGCTACAAATCATCATCTCTTCTAAACTATCTGTACATCCAACTAATGCCTTTTTGGAGGGAGACAGAAAGATAGAGAGGGAGGGGTGATTTTTCCGCCTTCTATACTTGGTCTTGTTCTTCACAGATGATCTCCTCTGGATTTCCAATTTGCTGTGCTATGTGCTCTGTGTGCGTGTGCGTGTGTGTGTGTGTGTGTGTGTGTGTGTGTGTGTGTGTGTGTGTATGGGTGTGTGTGTGTGTATGTGTGTGTGTGTGTGTGTGTGTGTGTGTGTGTGTGTGTGTGTGTGTGTGAGTGAGTGTGTGTGTGTGTGTAAGTGTCAGTTTTTGATAGTGTGTGAGCCTTCAAAGGAAATGCAGCTAGTAGCACAGCATTTTTGAATAAACTCTACTCTTAACAATGTGACCCCCAGTGTTAAGTGAAGGTTTCAATATTAAGCTCTTTGTCTCTTTGTTTGCTGCTACTAGGCTTTTAGATAAGAGCTAGCTAAAGTCAGAGCATTCTATCTTACTCAGTTTTCTCCAAAAGGTTTAGTAAACTTTGCCATGCTGTAAATGCTGCTACTTATAAAGAGTTCGATAAAAAAAAAACACTTATCCAAAATGCACACACTCAGGTTCTTCTTCTTATGGCTTGTTTTTGACAGTCATTTGTAGCACTATAGCTGATGATCATTGACCTACAACAGTACATTATATACTTTCTAGAGTTCCTCATTTAAAAGCACACTATCTCTGAAATGCTTTATAAATATTATAGTAGTGTGTTAACTGATAGTAGAACTCAGAAAAGCTTGTAATGTATAACATTTGGAAAATTGTGCAGGTTCAGTTTGTTCAGTTGTGGATGTTTAAACAAGGGGCAGTTACAGTAGGTAAGCTGAAGAAAATGAGTTACCTTTTGTGAATCAAAATGTATTAAATCCATCATTAATTTATGGAAACGTATAAATCACACCTGCATGCCTGTACAAAATGTAAAATGTAAAATGTATTTACATTTTAGGGGAAATTTTTTTAATGTACTGTACATATTTTAATATAGACAAATTCCAGGATTTTTCACTCTCTCTTTTTAATTTTTATAGTTTCCTAAATATAGGGTAGAGCATTGAACTATGATAATACTGTGTTAAACGAAGTTACAATAAATAAGTATCTCACTGTCTGGTAAAATTGCACCAAATTTTTTCTGGATATTTTAGATGTATACCTTACATAACTGCTGCTGAAATCAAAAAGACTGTCCGGTTCTTATCCCAAGATCCTATTAATGCATACAAAACCTACAAAACCAAGCATACAGAAAGCACTCTATACAAAATATTTCTATTTATTTTGTGGGTGCTTAGAGGTTAGCACGCTTTCCTCACACCTGTCATTGGGGGTTTCCTCCGTGCTTTAGAGGTTTCCTCCGGGTACTCTGGTTTCCTCCCCAGTCCAAAGATATAAGTGGCAGGCTGACTGGCATCTCCAGATTGTCCGTAGTGTATGAATGGGTGTGTAATAATGCCATGTGATGGGTTGGCATTCCCTCTAGGGTGTCCTTTGCCTTGTGCTCTGAGTCATCTGGGATAAGCTCCAGGCTCCCTGTGACTGTGTCTAGGATAAGCCGTTCAGAAAATGAATAGATGCATGGATCCCCAATTTTTGTAGTATATTTGAATAAAACTAACGTTCATAATGCTCTCAGTGTTTCTAAGTTGTGCAACAATAAAGACCACAAGTATGAATCCCAGCAAAATCCTAAGAAATATCTGTTTGTTACTGGTCTCCTTCAGACATGTTAAATCAGATCTATGGCAAGGCTTGTACAGCATTATGGAAAGCTGCATCTCAGAAGAAGCACATTAACCCTCATCCATCATTGGGTGTTGTGTGTTAGGGGAGAACACACTAGTGGGTGAGAATTGGCAACAATTAAAAAGGGAGGAAACAAACCAAAAAAAGCATCTCGAAATGTTAACAGAGCCACAGGGGGTCTTTTACTTGATCTGTGTTGAGCTCAGGGCTGGCTGGTTAAAATGGGCATTAAATTGGCACCAAGTCGCATCAGCCATCAGAAAAAAACAGGGAGTTCAATCTTGATTTACAGTTTCATCAAACAGAAAATTAACTTTCAAGGGAATGCATGTATTGGTCAGCTTTTCTAAAATATGCAACTATTTTAAATTACAATTTAACCTTCATTAATATAGACCACATTTATCCCTATTTACATTTATCCCTATCCCTCTATTACACCTCCTCAACATAAAACATCTATTCCCCTGGACATATACAGCCATAAATCTACTTAACTCTACACTACATACACTACACTGCTAGTACATTCATGCCTCACTAATACTTCACTGCCTGTAATCACCTTGCAGTTCTGCTCCACCCTGTGCTTTGTGCTACATCTTCTCTGCAAAATAATACAATTATAAATGTACATAATTGTAAACTCATAGCTTATAGCTTACCCTAATTGATCTATCTATCTATCTATCTATCTATCTATCTATCTATCTATCTATCTATCTATCTATCTATCTATCTATCTATCTATCTATCTATCTATCTATCTATCTATCTATCTATCTCTACGATCAGGCATAACATTATGAGCAGTGACAGGTGAAGTGAATAAGACTGATTATCTCCTCCTCTATGATGAGCAAAGGCTGGTCCGTGTTATCTGATCCAACAGATGAGCTATTGTTGCTCAAATTGCTGAAGTTAATGCTGGTTCTGATAGAAAGCTGTCAGAATACACAGTGCATGACATGTCAGGGCTGTTTTGGTAGCAAAAGGGGGACAAACACAATATTAGGCAGGTGGTCATAATGTTATGCCTGGTTATGCCTGGTATGTACATATATGTATATATATATATACATGCCTGGTCTGTATATATATATATATATATATATATATACACAGACCAGGCATAACCAGGCATAACATTATGACCACCTGCCTAATATTGTGTTGGTCCCCCTTTTGCTACCAAAACAGCCCTGACATGTCATATATATATATATATATATATATATATATATATATATATATATATATATATATATATATATATATTTTTGTGTGTGTGTGTGTGTGTGTGTGTATATACTATCTATCTATCTATCTATCTATCTATCTATCTATCTATCTATCTATCTATCTATCTATCTATCTATCTATCTATCTATCTCATCCCCAAAGCTGTATATTTTTATTCAGAATTTATTATAAATATGCCACTTATGCACTTCTGGTTAGATGCTAACTATATTTCATTATATTCATTTATACATGTACTTTGCACAATGACAATAAAGTTTAATCTTATTTTATCTAATCTAATCTAATCTAATCTAATTTATATCATGTATTTGTGCATATGTATGTTAGTGTAAATCTTTACTGATGTAGTCATTGCTGTGTGTTTGACAGGGTGGTGTGTCTGTGCAATGTATGGCGTGACACTGTGGCTGCGTGCGTCTCTGTGAGTGTCAGTCTCTCTGAGCGGATTATTGTCAGTTTCAGAGAGGCTTTGAGCAGCGTGCAGAGATCACTGCAGAGACACAACCATTCTTCAACTGCCACTCCAGTCTTTGATGGAGAGGAGAGACCTGTCTATCCTCTTGTGTACACACTCACATATAAATACTTACATAAACATTTAATGATTAGGAGAATGTGTGTGTGTGTGTGTGTGTGTGTGTGTGTGTGTGTGTGTGTGTGTGTGTGTGTGTGTGTGCTTTATTGACACTGGCCACAAAATTAAGTCTATATTTACACATCTATACACATATATATACTCTTACACTGTCTATATGCAAACACACACACACACACACACACACACACACACACACACACACACACACACACCCCACACACACACACACACATTCTTAGAGTCATTAAATGCCTTCAGACCGGGTGTTAAGTAAGTGTGTGCTAATTGTTAATCACATGAGGTCTCTCTGTTTAGATGCATGCTGTTGGTGCTAGGCAAGTGCCAATCTCTCTCTCTCTCTCTCTCTCTCTCTCTCTCTCTCTCTCTCTCTCTCTCTCTCTCTTCTCTCTCTCTGCCTGCTCCCTCCCTGCTGCCCCTCATTTCTGATTTTCCCAAGAGACACCCTGCTGAGAAAACGACAGGGCAGCAAAAATGTACAAAACCAGCTCTCTGGCTGGCTCAAGCCTCTCTCTCTCTCTCTCTCTCTCTCTCTCTCTCTCTCTCTCTCTCTCTCTTCTCTCTCTCTCTCTCTCTCTCTCTCTCTCTCTCTCTCTCCCTCTCTCTCTTCACAACCCATTATATTAATAGGAATAGATCATGATTTCATGATCGCCTCTATCAGACTCTAATAACCCAATAATGTGCTCATTATAGATACATGAACTATACTCCATATAGTTTGTGACTATCTTTAAGAAAGAATCAGTGATTATTAATTCATTTAGTTCTAATATCATTGCACAGTCATAACCATGGCCAGGTTTTCAGCAGTTTAGGAAGTATTACATATAATAGATTATTATTTTTCAGTTCCTCATATTCAGATCATTTTCTTTTAATGCAAACAAGACCACTACTATTCAAATGATCATAAATATTCATTTGCATGAAACGTATGCATTTTTGCTCCATGTAACAGCACAATGGAAATTTCAAGAACTAGACCAGTTCTTATTAATAATAGACTGAAGCTTTATGAGTTTTATCTATTAAAATAAACAAACAAATTTCTCATCTCATATGTTATATATTTATAATAAGACATAACTTAATCATGTCAAACTGTTACTCTGATATATAAGTAAATTTTTCCAGATTTTAAACATCAGTATTTATCATTCATTCTATTACTGAGATTTCTTAGTTCTGCATTTACATTGCTAGATGTTTACTTTTTGTTTACGATGCCTCATTACAATATGCATGAACATAATCGTGAATACCGACAAGGGGAAGCTAGTACCTTTCTCATTTATGCGAGTCATAGATGTTATGATCAACAGTTACAAAATAGACTCTACATGAGTACTTTATGAGATGAGTGAGATGATGTGTCAGTCATTCAGGTATACCACATATGCCTTTGAATTTACATATATGGGCACTGGCTTTTTAAAGCTCAGGGTTGCTGTCATCAAGACTAAAGGTGAAACATGCCAATAAATATGTATAAGAGTTTGGAAACCAGCTCTCCATAAGGTCATCCAGGCACATGTTTATCTGTAGTCTTCTTGACAGCTTACTACATCTGGCAAAATATATTCACAGCAGACCCTTCAGGACATACTGTACCATTACTTTATAAAGAAAATTTCAGTTAAAGATGAAAAAGTCAAAACTAATCAGTGATGATGTTGTGTGATAGCTGACACAATGCAGAGTTATTGTTACCACCCTGAAGTTATATCAGCATGTCCTGTGTTTTACTGCACTAGGACCATAGCAAAATAGCAACAATTAAAATTTTTAAAAGTACTTAAATAACGACACAACATATTGTTTTAAACAATTTAGAATTACAGTTAAATTGGACCATCCAAATCAGTTCATAATGCAGAAAGATTTTGCAATTTTACAATTCATGTGCGACAAACATGAGTGTAGCTGTCATAGAAGGTAAGTAAACTTATGTGACCAGTAGTAGAAGTTTAAAAGAAGAATCCTGTGCTTGCAATTTTGCCAATTCAAGTAGTTTTCGGGTGATAAAAAGTACAAAAAACTCTCCAAGTTCTATCACAAATAAGAAACAAAAAAGCTGCTACAAAATCACATGTTTTTGCCCGCAAGAGTCACAAAACCACTCTGTCTTTTTTCTCTTTTAATTTAATAAGACAAAAAAATACATCTGTTCATATTACTGAGAAAATGGAATAAACAATGTATGCAGTGCTGAAGACTTTCCTGTTGCAGAAAACTTATAGGAACAGCTGTTTCAAAGAGAAAACACTTCCTAAATGTCCATAAATATACATAAATAAATAAATCCATAAAAGAATGTCAAGATAATATGTTTTTCTTTGTCAAATAACATCACATTTTTAGTTTACAATATTAGTTTTAATTGATATGATGTCTGTAAACACTAATGCACTAGAAACATCGAATTAATGTGAAACTATAATTTGTTGTCTGAAGCATTTATGCTTTAATAGAATAGTAAGCAGAACCTTCTGCTTAGATTTGAGAATTAAAAAGCATAAAATCTACATAAAGTGCAATTTCATTTTCTTTTTACAAGTTGTTTTACCTACTAAGAAATGAGATTACGTCCTTAGTAACACAAGCTGCCACCAGAAATCTGTGTTGAAGCTATAGGAACTGGGCCACAGCTGAAATAATGAACTAGCTAATATTATTGAGCAAATAGAATGAAATATTATATAACAATTTGCAAATATCCTAATAATGTGATACCACTACACACTTCTTATGCGCACAGACATTTAGAAATACAAAGGTCTATCAAAGGTCATGTGTATTCAGTGTCTAAATTTCTATAGCTGGTTAAGTGTAGCCTTACAGTTGAAGATTTCCGACATTATTCCCTGTTATATTATCAGCGCAGGCATTTATAAATGTATGTTTCATTTCACTATTCAAGTGTGCCAAATGTACTTGCGCCATCAAGAGCCTTTGTGAAAGTGTCCTTCCCTCATGCTCACACTAGAGTCTTTCCTCATTATATCTAGCAACCTGGCAATCATAACTGTACTTGTTTTCCTTCTTGTTTTCTTCTCAATGTCTCTTTCCCTCCAGTATTGTGTGGGAAATCATACAGAAAACAATCATGAGAGCAACATGACAAAATTAGAAATTCCTTCATAGTACTATAAACTCTTCTGGACTTTTGAAACAAGGGGTGCTCCACCAGCGGATCTTTCACCTTATATTTATTATAAGCCGCTCTGTATGCATTTATTATAAGCAGCTCAGGGAAATTAAAAGTGTAAGTGTAGGTTATGAGACCTCAAGGGAACAGAGGACAGTTAACATATTCAAAATGGGCCATGGCAAGGTCAGTTCTCCAATCACTCTCCTTTTCTCAAAGTGCCATGTTCATTTCATTTGAATCCTCAATCCTCCTGCCCCAGACGGTGTGGCTGTATCTCTCTCTCTCTCTCTCTCTCTCTCCTCTCTCTCTCTCTCTCTCTCTCTCTCTCTCTCTCCACTTATTCAGACCCTTCAACCAAGAAAACGCTGCCTTAACTGCCTGAGCACAAATAAATCTACTCCAGCCACAACCATGTCCACATCAAAGCTGACTGATTTACCCCCTTTTCCCCTTCATCTCTTTCTCTCTCTCTCAATCTCTCTCGGGCTTGCTCTCTCTCCATCTCTAAGCACGGAGTTGATCTCAGGCTGTAATGCGTCTAGTGTTCTATATATTGAGAGCTAATATTGGCTTTGGCTTGCGCTGATTGACCTGCATTCTGGAGCAGTCCCTATCCGGGCAGTCCCACCTGGGGCAGGCTGCTGTCAGGGTGGACAGTGGCCATGCTGGATTGATGACAGCTATTCGCCGATGAAGCTGTATTCATCATTCCTGTCCAGAGCTGCACTGGCCAGATGGACCATGACCATCAATCCACTGTCCGGGACACATCTGTTCCTGCTGTTGCTTAGAGTACTAACAAGTCGCTCACTCCCCCAAAGCCAGCCGGTGTCAGCCACAGAGACAAAGACAGAGATGGAGGGGAGGAGGACGCTAAGGAGCTGTGACTGTTTAGCACGGTGCTCACACTCTTTAATAAGCAATCACTCAGCTATAAGTAATACGAGACTCAGTGTGCAAATGAATGCCACACCTCTAGCCAGGCTTGAAAGGAGGACTTTGCAGCAGAAGATAAAAATGAATGTAGGATATTTTCAGCTAATGGTGCCACAACCCACTTTGAACAGAGTGGTCATTAGCATTCCAGCAGCAACAGTGTTAAGTGGAGTCAAAAGTGCCCAGTGTTAACATTGAATCTAGCTAGAATTTGTCCAATTGGTCCAATTTCTACAGGTTAAAAGAAAATGCTCACCTTTCTACAGTTCAATGTATATAATGTTGGACTTCGCTATAAGAAAATGGTTTTATTTCATTTATGAAAAAAAAAGAATACAAAACATGGAATGGCATTGATTATTCAATAACACATTGTTTAAAACGGAGATGTGGATCACTATGGAGAAATTATTTCATTCATTGATCTTCAGTAAACACTTTAACCTGGTTAGGGTCATGGTGTATCCAGAATCTATGCATGGGGTGTGAATTGGGAATACACTTTGAATGGGAAATTTAGTTATATCTTACTGTGGATATTATTTAAAAGTGCAAATGAAGGAATGTAGTACCAGAAGAATGAAGTTGTAAAATATTTTGAATGGGTTTAATACTGTATTTTGAAGGTTAAGCGGACTGTAGCATGTAATAAGATGGCAGTTAAAATTTTAAAAAGTTAAATGGTAGCCAGTTGAATTTGTGGTGGACAGTGAGGTGTAGTAACCATGTAGAATACTGAAAAGAGTCATGAAGTGTGGAGATATCACAAAGCAAGGAGAGATTGACTAAAGTCTCATGTACTGAAGAGATTCGGGTTTGAGGAGTAGTAAAGCTCCACTTTAAGCTCCAACATTCTCCCATGTTTGTCTGCCTTTGGAATCATCGGTGCACAATGGGGAGTTTTGGCAAAAAGTCCTTTCTTTAAGGCTGACAAGGACACACAGATCAGCACTGAGAGAGCGAGCAAGCGAAAAAGAGAGACAGAGATAGAAAGAGTGAGAGAGAGAGTGAGAGAGAGAGTGAGAGAGAGAGAGAGAGAGAGAGAGAGAGAGAGAGAGAGAGGAGTTTTTCCGTTCTTGGCTGACAGACAGGCACCACACAAAGAGACAGCAGTAGAATCCTCCTCTTATCTCATTGTCAATCTCTTCCTTTCTTTTTCTCTCATCCCTCTTCTCTTTCTGACTTCTTGTTTCTCGCAGTGATAGATAATATATGTACTTATTCACTTACTGTGCTATCACTGGCATTAACATACTGACTTATTGTAGTCGAACAGTAAATACCGTCTGATTGGCTCACATCTGGAGATTTGACAGACTGTGACATTTAGAATAACAGAAAGGTCTTTACTGTATTTTTTTCTTTCGTTTTAAGCAACACACAGATGACTCATTCAGTATTGTGTTCACTCCAAGCTCTGTCCTGTGTGTATAATGGTAATAAAAGGGAAAGCAATGGAAAAGAATTATTATCACTGCTCCAGAAGTAAACACACCTGGCAAAGTTTATGCTGCTGGGGAGCTTCAACTTCAGTCAATCAAACCCAGACCACTCTCACAGTTTGACATACTGCACCAAATAGTTACCAAGCTAATAGCTACAAAGCTTTAGACAAATGCATATTAGCAGGTTAATGTATGCTTTTATAGTTCAATAGAAGAAATATATAAACATCATACAATTAAAAAGCATACTTTGGCTAGCATACAATGATGCAATAGGCAACACAAGAAGTCACAGACACATACAATCATAAGTAAGATCAACTTTAAACTTTATAATTTTTATTCTATGTTTACATATTTTTGTAAAGTAAATTAATTGAATTGAAAATAAATTGGATTGAATTGAATTAAATTGCACTGAAAATCTACCTTATATGCTACCATTTTCACCTATTAAATACATCAGCTGTTTAATTCAACTGTCTGCATGTAGACTACTGTTCAAGAATAATGTAAACCCTCTGATTATCAAGTGCTGATATTTGTATTCTATGGCATTATCTGTATTTACTACATTCCATGTTTAAGCTTTGTATTGTAGGTGCAGATGCCAGCAGTTATGCCCTTGGTTTTGGCCCTGAGTGGTTATGGTGGCAGAACCATTCATAAATATCAAGAAGCTGTGTACTTGAATATGATTTTGCTGTATTGTCTATTGTCCTAACTAAATTAAAAGGTCTGGTGACAGTAAACAACCACAAGAAGCTGAAAGCTGCTTCAATGAGATATCAAAGAATCCTGATGAGAATGAAGACAAAGCATGATGCTTTTTTATCTCTTGCACTGGTCTAGTAAAGGTGACAGGCAAACGTCTATACTGAGTATTTATGACATTATTATGAGGTTTGATTTCTATAAGGGTTAAATGTATCTTGCTGCAGTAGGACTTCTGAAATATAGGCATGTACAGTACAGATTATGGATGTAGATTGCAATAATATAGCAGAAATATTGTGTAATTTCATTTTTTTTAAAAAGGGGAATTTTTTTTATTATTTCTACTTTGCAATTTTATGTTATGTTATGATATTTTATGTTGTTATGTTATGTTATGTTATGTTATATGTTATGTTATGTTATGTTATGTTATGTTATGTTATGTTTTGTTATGTTATGTTATGTTATGTTATGTTATGTTGTGTTATGTTATGTTATGTTATGTTATATGTTATGTTATGTTATGTTATGTTATGTTATGTTATGTTATGTTATGTTATGTTATGTTATGTTATGTTATATGTTATGTTATGTTATGTTATGTTATGTTATGTTATGTTATATGTTATGTTATGTTATGTTATGTTATGTTATGTTATGTTATGTTATGTTATGTTATATGTTATGTTATGTTATGTTATATGTTATATGTTATATGTTATGTTATGTTATGTTATGTTATGTTATGTTATGTTTTGTTATGTTATGTTATGTTATGTTATGTTATGTTATGTTTTGTTATGTTATGTTATGTTATGTTATGTTATGTTATGTTTTGTTATGTTATGTTATGTTATGTTATGTTATGTTATGTTATGTTATATGTTATGTTATGTTATGTTATGTTATGTTATGTTATGTTATGTTATGTTATATGTTATGTTATGTTATGTTATGTTATGTTATTCATACCACAGAAATATATTGCTTTTAACGTTATGATCCAGGAACATTACACTTTCAAATGTTATATGGTGTGAAACAATACACTTTAATGCCACAGATTTGGAATAAATTTGAACCTCAGGCCCAGCCATTTGACCAACAGTCAAAATGTTAGTAATGTTATGCCTACTTTTTTCTTCACTTTTTCTATTTATTTCGTCCTGCAAAATTTGTGGAAATGCTTTGCCGATTCCAGTTCATCTTTAGCTATGTCCTTAGCAAGCCAGCATTAATGTTCTCCATGGTTAAAGCCTCCTCGTCTGTTAAAAATGATTGACAATGACAGAGACTATGGATCTGGATTAATCTTGTCATTCAATACATAAGTCCTTGCCATCAAACTGTACTATAAGGTCTATTTGTAGGCTCCACGATTCATTTTACTTGGAAGGAACTGTAACATCTTTCTGAAATAATGTAACTACCTTACTACCATCTACATAGTTGGCTGCAGGAAGCTTATTTATTTAATTCAGTCTGACGAAGCAGGGATAAAATGTATTCCCATAAGCGATAAAAAATGAATAACAAGAACGGGGATATCAAATGCAGAGACAGAGAAATCCCCCATCACCTAGTAATTTGCATGCAGTTTATTGTGTTTCTGTCTAGAAATATCAGCAAAATAGAATGACAGCTGCACAAATGAGCTTGGTGTAAAAGATCACACTGATTAATAAGAGAGCAGCACCACTGCAGTGAGTTTAAGACACCGGCATATTATGAGAATTGAGACCACTGAGATGTTGCTTTGTCTCTTGGATATTCTGTTATTGTTTTTATTTGAACTGTATTCTCTTTCCTATGGATTTTTATTTTATCCAGTCAAAATTTGAAAGACACAAAGTTAGCCAATAAAATGTGGTTGTTATTAGTTTACATTTGGTCCATCTTGATTCTTGATCTGATTTGGCTCTTTAATATACATGATTTTATTGGGTTATGTTAAATTCTTGTGTGTGACCAAAACAGTGCCAGCTGTATGCCTTTAAAAATACAACAATTTTTTTTTCTTTACTCTGGACAAAGTCTACACACCCCTCAGCAAAAAAATTTCATTTCTTTTGAATGTTCTGTTGCCCTGCTTGGACAATAACTAAATCAGAATAATTGAATTTTTTTAATTCATAACAAATAAGAACAAGCAGCTCAGTGAATGTGAATTAAACTGATGAGACGTCGATAAGCTGGAACATCATTATTAAAAGAATGAACGAAAATGTCTAACAAAACTAATTAAATTCCAGACTTGCCAAATTCATTGCCATCTTAGAAATGAGGAACTAATCGATATAAATGTTATAGACAGCATACACAAGTATACATTCCTTGCCTGTTTTTTTTAAGAGGAACATGGATTTTGGACAATTAGCTTACAAAATAAATGCAAGTTTTTGTCTCCAGCACCTCAGGAATGGCAGCTAGGTGGCAATGTATAGGAAATACAGGTGCATCTCAATAAAATAGAATGTTGTGGAAAAGTTCATTTATTTCAGTAATTCAACTCAAATTGTGAAACTCATGTATTATATAAATTCAATGCACACAGACTGAGGTAGTTTAAGTCTTTGGTTGTTTTAATTGTGAGGATTTTGGCTCACATTTAACAAAAACCCACAAATTAGAATATGGTGACATGCCAATCAGCTAATCAACTCAAAACACCTGCAAAGGTTTCCTGAGCCTTCAAAATGGTCTCTCAGTTTGGTTCACTAGGCTACACAATCATGGGGAAGACTGCTGATCTGACAGTTGTCCAGAAGACAATCATTGACACCCTTCACAAGGAGGGTAAGCCACAAACATTCATTGCCAAAGAAGCTGGCTGTTCACAGAGTGCTGTATCCAAGCATGTTAACAGAAAGTTGAGTGGAAGGAAAAAGTGTGGAAGAAAAAGATGCACAACCAACCGAGAGAACCGCAGCCTTATGAGGATTGTCAAACAAAATCGATTCAAGAATTTGAGTGAACTTCACAAGGAATGGACTGAGGCTGGGGTCAAGGCATCAAGATCCACCACACACAGACGTGTCAAGGAATTTGGCTAAAGTTGTCGTATCCCTCTTGTTAAGCCACTCCTGAACCACAGACAACGTCAGAGGCGTCTTACCTGGGCTAAGGAGAAGAAGAACTTGACTGGTGCCCAGTGGTCCAAAGTCCTCTTTTCAGATGAGAGCAAGTTTTGTATTTCATTTGGAAACCAAGGTCCTAGAGTCTGGAGGAAGGGTGGAGAAGCTCATAGCCCAAGTTGCTTGAAGTCCAGTGTTAAGTTTCCACAGTCTGTGATGATTTGGGGTGCAATGTCATCTTCTGGTGTTGGTCCATTGTGTTTTTTGAAAACCAAAGTCACTACACCCGTTTACCAAGAAATTTTGGAGCACTTCATGCTTCCTTCTGCTGACCAGATTTTTGAAGATGCTGATTTCATTTTCCAGCAGGATTTGGCACCTGCCCACACTGCCAAAAGCACCAAAAGTTGGTTAAATGACCATGGTGTTGGTGTGCTTGACTGGCCAGCAAACTCACCAGACCTGAACCCCATGAGAATCTATGGGATATTGTCAAGAGGAAAATGAGAAACAAGAGACCAAAAAATGCAGATGAGCTGAAGGCCACTATCAAAGAAACCTGGGCTTCCATACCACCTCAGCAGTGCCACAAACTATTCACCTCCATGCCACGCCGAATTGAGGCAGTAATTAAAACAAAAGGAGCCCCTACCAAGTATTGAGTACATGTACAATAAATGAACATACTTTCCAGAAGGCCAACAATTCACTAAAAATGTTTTTTTATTGGTCTTATGAAGTATTCTAATTTGTTGAGAGAGTGAATTGGTGGGTTTTTGTTAAATGTGAGCCAAAATCATCACAATTAAAAGAACCAAAGACTTAAACTACTTCAGTCTGTGTGCATTGAATTTATTTAATACACGAGTTTCACAAATTGAGTTGAATTAGTGAAATAAATGAACTTTTCCACGACATTCTAATTTATTGAGATGCACCTGTACTTGTGGCCAAGAAAGAACCAACCAACCCTGGTGGGATAATCGGAGGCGAATGCTGCTAATCGGAGGCGAATGCTGCTATTGAGCAGAAACACATAGCAGTAGTAAAGCTTACGAGAAAAATTTTTGGAGGGTAGCGCTGTTAAGTACAATGCTAACAAGTGAAACTTTCTTGATTTCTCAGCTCTTTTTTTTTCATAGAAAAGAAATAGACCTCTCTTTTAAACTTTATTAAAAAATAAATAATAAAAAATAATAAACTTTTTTAAAATAACACATTGCCACTAACCTCAGTCTCTGAGAAGCTCACTGTGGCACAGTGCTCAAAAGAGAAGTGTGCATTAACTGGATAGCAACTAGTCATATTGCAACTGTGAAGCCTGTGACCAGCTAAGCGTACAAAAAAATGCAAGATGCCCCATAAGCCATGGGCAGACACTAAATCTAGCTGTTTTCTTAAGTTGTTTTTAGCTAGATAGCTACCTACATTATAGTCAGTAACCCTTAACTTCCTGTGGAATTTATAACTAAGCTGTAAAGTTGTTTCAGCTCAATGACTGTGTGTCTACCGCACATGTCAAGGCAGAGGAGGTTCACTCCGCTCTGGTCCCTCAGCTCTCTGTTTTCGCATGGCTGCCTGCCACAACAGCACCATCATGTACCTGAGCTCACTTGGCACTTGGATGCTTCATGACTACACACCATGGTACTTATGGCACTGAGACCCAGGAGCTGGATATATATATATATATATATATATATATATATATATATATATATATATATATATATATATATATATATATATATACATATTTATTTATTTATATACAGTTAGATAGATGAAAAGATATTGATATGTTTCCTTTTATTTCTACAGATAATTCTATTTCTATTTTTTATTACATGAATATCTTTTTACGTGTCTTTTTGTATAAATTATGTTTGTATTAATGCATATGCCACTTGTATGCATAAGCTAACATCTAGGCACTGTTTAAAGGATTTGAGATCTTGCTCTGTGTCCTTGTCTGTATGAGCAGTTCTGGCCAGCACAGCATTCTGCTTGTGTTAATTAACTAAATCTCTGTGTGGTGAATAATTGAGAAGACTTTGCTGGGATAGTGCTGGTGTTTGAAAAAGCCTGCTGTGGACTGCTTGTAGGTTGAAAGACAGTTTAAAGTGGACTGGATAGAAGCTGCAAGCTGGCTGGAAGCTGGCTAAGTGTAGCTATGGCCCAAGTTGCTGTGTGATTACGACACGTATTGGTTTCAGTGCAGTACAGTTCATTAGGCACCCCGCTAGGTGTTCCGGAGGCTTGGGAGAGAGCCGTGTGAAGTTATTAAATGTCTTAAGACTCAATCCTAATCACCTCAGTGTGCTGCTACTGACAGAGATGTTCAAGCCTGATTGAGACTATTGATCTAGCCCAGTTTCTCTGGCTGTCTCGCTAGATAAATTTTGTTTTCTCCTTTTCTCTTTTGGCCACATTGAGGATTTTGAAAGATCTTTGATTTGTCTCAATCAACCAATCAATAATTAGCGCAGGGATGAAGGGGCTCTGACAAGGCTATGTTAGAGGTTTTTCCTTCTACCGCAGTCCTCTCTCTCTCTCTCTCTCTCTCTCTCTCTCACATTTATTTCCATTTTTTTTCTTTCTGTCCATTGGGACAAGAACTTGCTGAGTCAAGACATTGTGTTTGACTGAAGTTGTAAGGACAGGGTGGAACCCCATAACTGAATTGACTTTCAGATTCAGTGTGAATGTGTGTGTGTGAATGTGTGTGTGTGTTGAATGCGTTCCCTTCCTTGCTGTCCTGCTGTGCAGCATCGGCAGGATTGTTGTCACCTTCAAATATGGCATGAGGCCAAGAGCCGAGGGAGAAGGACTCTGCTGTTTCTGGTGACTTGAACTTGTTAATCTCTAGATAATGGCACTCTTAACTCAAATAGCACTGCATGTCTTGTCCCATGCACAGGTGAGATCGATCTTCTAAATCTGGATCTTGTTCAAACATCTGTAACCTACTGTCTACATATTAGACACTTAATATTTTGACTGATTTTTGGCATTTTTCCACTACTAAAAATTTACTGGAAATCACAAACACAGTGCAGTCTTTATAATATGAAACAGAGACATGTTTTTGTTGTTGTTTTGCATTTGTAATTTTGCACAATTAATTTGACGTGAAAGATTTGTTTGCCTATGTGGTGCCGTATGTGCCTTTTATGTCTTTGCTGAAGAATAACCTCAACCATCTAACATACACAAAATCTTGCCTTTTATGAGAAATGGAGCTATACACACTTGCCCTTATTTACCATAATAAAATGAGTATCCCAAATGACCTGAAACCCCATAAGAGCATTTTATACACAGTGTTCTGTGTGGTTATTTATTAATCCACACTGAACTGACCCTGTCTACCAGTTAAATGGGCTGAATTTACCAGGAAAATTATTGAGCAATAACTCAATAACAAGGTCAGCATGTATAGCACTTTCCTTGCAAACAGTTCAAAAATCACTCTAAATTCCAGCAATCGTTGGATGATATCTAAGAAACTGGGATCGTAGGGCAAAACAAGCACTGTATTACCACATAATTATGTGTACGACAAAACTACATTTGCGTAACATTGGATTAGTTCCTGCAAAATACACTACAATGATGTAATCGTATTGACTTCATAGTGGGCCTATAGTTCCTAAGTCAAGGGTTTTAGTCAAAATACCAATCCTACAATGATACAATTCTCAATTCAGCATGCTTACATGTGATGTGTTAAGTCTTCATGAATTTTATATGACTAATAGACTTATCAGAGATGTGATTTGAGGTCAGATATAGTGCCAAGGCTATTTTTTACTTGTTGAGGGATTTAATGATGACGTAGTGCTTGTGAGAGATGACAGAGCAGATGCATCTATTGCACCTTGTGAAGGTTGTATGGCCAGTTCAAGACACAATAAAAATGCTTGTTTTTTTGTTTTTCACGTGCAGTTTATTCAGTACTACCTTTTTTCTTTCTTGTATAAATGAAAGAATAAAGTTAAATAAAATCTTATGAATAAAAGAATAAAGTTACCACAGTTATTTGGATTATAGAAGCCATAAAAGAAATATTGTCAAGGTTTAGCATGCTCTCATAAAAATACCTACAATGATGTCAGTAAGTAATTGAACAGTGACAGTATTTTAATATCTTTAGTCTAGCACAATGGGCTTGAAATGAAATGATGATGAGGTTAAAGTGCAGTATATCAGCAGTAATTACAGTGTATTTACTTGTACACTATGTGAACCGTAGTAATCATATGCCTTTTTATATATCATCACCTATTTACTGCAATTGTAGCTATTTTCAAGGCACACAAAACAAGTAGGATGAAATTATAGCCAGAATCCTATTAATGATTAAGTTTAAAACATGGTTCTATTTCTCTCTCTCTCTCTCTCTCTCTCTCTCTCTCTCTCTCTCTCTCTCTCTCTCTCTCTGATGACAGGCTGGATAACATTTTTTTGTATTTATAATTTCTTGTACACTGTACATAAAAAAGGGCTCTAGTGCAGGCTATCCTAAAACAGTTAAGTAATATTCAAGAACAAATGGAACAACAATAAATGTATGAGTTATAAATAATAATTGAACACTTTTTCTAACAACTCTTAAATTTTTAAGTTTGCACTACATGGTTTGGGATTTGACTTTAGGATTCCAGGCCTATAATTTTCAAAGATCATTCTGTTTTTGTTTTGAGTCCATAATTGTTAGATAAAAAGTTAATGGCAGAGAGATTCCTGGTAATGTCACAACTAAAAGTCTGACATTTAAAATCATAATCATCTCGAGACTCTATAGTCTGGAGAGAGGGAGAGAGAAGGGGGAAGGAAGGATGCATATCAAACAAATTCGGCAGCAAATTTCAAGATGAACTTCAAGCTGTGGAGTGTTGCACGCTTGGTTTTAAACCACACTTCATTCTCCATCCAAGTTTTATGCACTTAGAGCCTTTTGATGAAGAATTGTACTACAGATGCTATTGCTGTAATTGCTGAAGAGCTGCTCTTGCACACTACATTTACTTCAGTACATTTGCTTAAGTAACTTTTTGAATTAATTGTACTTGTAAGAGTGCCATTAATTGAGACAGAGTACTTGAGAAAAAAGACAAAACTTCTGCATACTCCATTTTTAACTCATTTCCCTTTTTTTCTCTGCTTCATTCTTTCTCTATTTTCTCTCCTCACAGTCATGTAGCAGTCTCGCTTCTTGCATCAACCCCCTCATAGTCCTGTAGCAATCTCTGTCCTCATGTCTCACTCATAACAGTCTTATAGAAATCTCACTCGTCATCGCTGTCTAAGTGTCTCATTCCTTACAGCTGTGTACTCACTCTACTTATGCCACTGTACAAGTCTCACTCTTAGGGATTTACTTCTCATAGTCCTGTAGGAATCTTCTTATACCTTATAGTCTTGTAGTGATGTCACTAATCCCTTAAGTACTCTAGGTGTCTCAGTACTCATGTCATCATAGTCCAGTATGAGTCAGTTGTCCTTTAGCTGTTTTATTCTTTGTGCCTCAATCCTCATAGTCCAGGACAAGTCTCAGTTGTTCACACTGAAACACATTTAGTCCCACACAATAGATATGCTTCCATTTCCACCAGTATTTTAAACCATACTGACTCAGCCAGGCGCACAGCTTACATCTGTCAAAATGCAACCCCATCCATCCTGCTGCATTTTCTTTAAAGCTGAGTCGATTTTCTTCAATGGCGTGTGAGTCAAGCGAAAACTCAGTAGAGATTTGTTCAAATCATACACTTCTACTATATATTTTGTAAGCACTGTTAAGGTTATACAGCTGGTAGTTGCTGAGAAAAAATGTCCGCATGGCATTTAAGCCATCATGAGGAACCTGTATAAATCGGGGTGCATTGAAATGATCCGAATTGTAAATACAGTTTCAAATACACTTGAATGTAACATGTCTCACTCCTGAGAGTCCTTAATGAGTCTCACTTCTGATAGTTCTTTATATGAATCCTTCTCCCTAACATCTCTATCCAAATAGTTCTATGTGCCTCTCAATACTGCACTCCTAGTAGTCCTTTATGAGTCTGAGTTTGCATATCTCATTCCTGATAGCCCTGCTATGAGACGTGCTATGTACTGGAAATGGAGATGCATATAACCTTCTTTCATCGTTTTATAACAAATAATCTGGTTTCTCTGTTGCTATACCCACATTATTCCTTTATTTTCTCTCTCTCTCTCTCTCTCTCTCTCTCTCTCTCTCTCTCTCTCTCTCTCTCTCTCACACACACACACACACACGCACACACAAATACAACTGCTCCTCCCGACCCTCTTCTGGTACAGTTCTAAGATATTCTATGAAAATAAAACAGGATGCTACAAAAGAGGACACTAACAGGTTGCTCTAGTTCACATTTTAAAAGAAAGTGTTCAGGCTGCATACAAGAAGACACCGGCGAAAGTTAAATTATTTTTCATATGTGCCAATGCTTGACCTCCACAGCCTTAACATTCATCACAAAGGCAAATGAATGTCAGAAAGAGATCTGACTTCTTACAGGGCTGCATTCAGAGGAAAAATTCCAGTCATTGAGGTGACGATGCTATAAAATGCTTTTTTTTGTTCTGGACTTTACATGGAAACATTCTGCATTGAACCCAAAATGCACTGCTCAACCTGCAGAATGGTGTTTATGAATAAAGGAATAAAGTGAATATGGAAGTGGTGCATTCTTCCTACATCTGTTTATTAGTTGCTTTTATATACACAAATCAATTGAAATTCCATGGACATCTCTGTGTTCATTCATTGACAATAGACAGGTGTTTGGCTCAGATGAGATATATCAGTCTTGCTTAATTGCCATGTGACAGTGTGCTTGTGTATGTGTTTGGTGGAATGTGTGTGGGGGCAGTGGGGGTTTGTGGAGGGGGCTTTTGCAAAGTATTTAGCTCTTTGTTGGCGCTAAATGTCCCCATGATGATTAGAATACATGACGTTGATATTATTGTGACACTTGACTGGTCCCTGTGTAGAAAAGTATTTTATACACAAAGCACAGCCTTTATACAATAGACTTAAGAGTTCAAAATGCTTTCTGCTTTGGTGGTGAGGATAAGGTTAGGGTTAGAGGTATAGATTTGTTTATGTACAGTAATACACAAGTAAATAGGATTAAAAGCGGCTTGTGTGTTGCCAGAGAAAAAGAATTCACATGACCTGAGCATGTTGAAATTCTCTTTTTGGATGAGTGTTCCTTAGTTGTAGTTCTCCATATCCCTGTGCATGACAAACAATAGACAGGGGAACCAATTAGTTTGTTGAGATGTTTAAAAAAAAAATCACCTACGGTAAATCCCAGCAGATATGTTATGATTCTTCTCCAGGAAGCATTTAGCCGACTATTTCTTTGTTTGCCAATGGCTTAATTATGGAAGCACTGTAGCATTGCGTCTCCCTGGAGAGCTACTTGTTGGAAATGTGCCAATAGCATTAGAGGAAAAGCTGCCTCGTGTGTGTGTGTGTGTGTGTGTGTGTGTGTGTGTGTGTGTGTGTGTTTGAGAGTGACTGAGAGTGAGAGAGAGAGAAACTGGGAAAGAGCTGAGAGTAAATGCCTGTAGGCCACCATTACTGAGATGCTTTAGGTAAGACATACTCCCTCAGTGGAAGGAATTTATTAATTTATATATGAGCTAAAACATATTGACAGAACCCAAACTATCAGACCCACAAGACCTAATGCAAAGTGATAATTGTTTTTTTCCCTAACAATTCAATTTTATTTACTTATTTTGTTCTGTAAATGTAATTTGTTACATTATGTAATTCATGCATGGCAATACATACACCAGGGATGTTTATATATAGACATATAACCATGATATGACTATTTATCTATTTAAGGAAGCTATGTTATTATGACATGATGCACTCATAGCAAAACAATTTCACTGAACAATCAAACACCAGTCAGTGATCAGAGGCTTTCAGCTAGGTTCTGTGTTCTGCTGCAGGGTTTATTCCCTCGCTTCTCTCTGTTCTCCATCTTTCCTCTGTTCTTTATTGTAGATGAGTGTGCTGTCTGGCATAGCCCCTGTATTGTATCAGCTGGCTTTGATGGCAGTTCCGTTAGCTTCCCCCCAGGCAGAGTGCTGGTGTGTCAAAGCAGGTACACACTAGATTCCTGGAGTAGACACACACACACACACAAACACACACACAAATTGTCATCCTCAGTCACAGCAAAATGCCCCCTGGCTCTCAACACAATACCAACACAGAGGATCCAAGTGGATCTGACAGAGCAGCTTTGCCACGCTAGATGTTGCATATTTAGAAAGGTTGCCATTGCATCCAGATACTAAATAGCTCATGGACATAAATCTATGTGTCTATTTGTGTTTGTATGTTTTAACACAAGTGGAAATTCTTAGAATATTTATAACACAGGAAAGAGATTATGGACAGTAACTATTTTTGCTGATTCTTATCTGCACTTCAGAACGCTGGACTGAAATGAAACAATTGTGAGACTAAGTTTATATTGAGTTTATATTGATACTTTGGTCAAAGTTGTTTAAACACAGATAAAAAATCACATACAAATAAACAAACAAACAAACAAACAAACAAACAAACAAACAAACAAACAAATAAATAAATAAATAAAACTTTACTCTTATTCCTTACACTTGTAACGTCTCAGGTGAATACCGGAAAGAAGATAGGAATTAGCTGCCACTTTAATGGGTTAAACTGCTTTAAATCCATCACATCTGAAAAGTAAATTATTAGGATAAAGCTAACCTAATTAGAAAAAATTAGCTACAGCTAGCTGACTTGTTACCTTACCTTAGTTACCTTAGCTGGTACATGTCTACTGTATATAGGAAACCTGTTTTCTGTTAAATACGTAACCAAATAAAATGACAATGGATATGAATCCTCTGAAAAAAAGAGATTTCTACTCCTATCAAATGTAAGCCACTAGCATTAATTTTGTCAGGTAAGATTTTAGCACAGGGAATTTAAAATTCCTATATTCATAAATCCTTGCATTTAGGAATATAGAGATGTTTCTAAATAATTTTGATCCTTTCTTGGAAATTAAAAAAAAAACACAGTCTATAAATTATTACTCCGGATGTGTTTTACTTAATAGTTTAATTCAATAATTTCAGGAGTATTTTAAAGTGTACAATATCAGCTTTAATCCAAGGATACATACATCTTTTTTGGTTAACCCACGTAACCAAAGCTTCACGCCCTTTTATATTCCAGTGGACAGGACATAAAATGGCCATGTTAAATACTTGACATTAGAAATAGCAAGACTCATATATTCAAGAGTATATATATATATATATATATATATATATATTAGTTTTTTTATTTACCCTTTACTCTATATTATCTCCTTGAGGCTTTTTTCATTAACTCTGAGCTCAGTTAATCATCTTATGGCAAATTACATAATGCTTACTATAAATAATTTATTACCAACATTGAAATGATTAGGACATAATACTTAGAAAATGTTAAACCTTTAAGGGCTCTTTATATGTCCCTTTGGGGAAGCCTGTAAAAATTCTATTTAGACAGCATATGTCCTTATGAGAAAGGGTATGAAATAGGAACCTATTGGAAGCTAAGATCTAAAATCCAGTGAACTGTTAATAATGTGTGTAAGCCCATGTGCTGAGAGTTTGAGGGGTTAAATAAGGGAAGGATTATGTCAGCTAATTGTCTAAGCCAGTCAAGACCATTTTAGGTTGTCATCTTGCTGCAAGGTTGAGGGGTGTCTACTTGAGGAATATGGTTAGTTCTGAGAAGTTACAGTAAAAATTCTTTCTTCTGTAGTCATGTCATACGTAAAACATGTGAGCCAGTTCCTGTGGCAGCCCTATACGTCCATGTCACGCTATTTCATGTATATAAGGATCTTCTGAATCATAAAGAAGTTCTTTTTGTATTAGTCCATCTTTCTGGTACAGATTAAAATGAATCATGTCTGATAATCAAATATAAGCTTTGACTTTTTTATGCTCTTTTTTGAAAACCTTAGTCTAACCATTGCATTTATTGAGACTTAATCAATTTTGCATATTTTAGTTAACCCTTTAAGATGATAATGTATTCTTCTCGTTATGATGGCTAATGCTACATAGGTTCCTACAGTACCATCTTGAGCTATTAAGCAGTTTTTCTTTATACTAGGACATTTATTAATAGTAAACACATTTGATATTTCAGCATCATAAAACCCTGACACTATGATACTGACAGTTTTTTGGGTGGCTAGAATAAAACCTATAACATCTATTTATTAAAAATGTTATAGCTCAGCTAATAAGGGGCATTGGTGGCTCAGTGGTAGGTTTCTTGCCTACCTTGTGGCAGGCCCAGGTTCGATTCCCAGCCAATGCCTCAACCCCAGCCACTGGATGCAGTGCCGGCCCCAAGCCCGGAAAAATGGGAGGGTTGCGTCAGGAAGGGCATCCAGCGTAAAACATTTGCCAAGTTGTTGTGCAGACCAATTGGTCCGCTGTGGCGACCCTGAGCAGGGAGCAGCCGAAAGCAACTCCTCCTTGTTATAGATCAACTAATAATGTAATGGCATTGCTGGCCAAGAAATAACAGACATTGTGTTATAACCTCTGGTCCCTTTCAAATAAGCAAATATAATTGCATAACAGCTGACATTCCTCACTTTAATTACAGAGAATCCAAACAAGAAAAATTGTATCATCACTCAATTACTTACATGCTGCAATGTACTGTGTGAGATTTTCATCTACATTGTATCGCATCTGGTAAAGGCAACATCAAATAAAATGATCACTGATTAGGGAATATCTTGTATTTGTCAGTGTGATGGATGATTTGTAGCTCTCTGCACTCTTATGTGTTGTAACTAGTTTGTGTTTGGGATCATGATCAAATGCTTTGCTGCAGAGTCTGCCTAGTCTCAGTGGGAGGAAGAGTGAGAAAGAAGGAAAGAAAGAATAAAAGTGTGTGTGTGTGTGTGTGTGTGTGTGTGTGTGTGTGTGTGTGTGTGTGTGTGTGTGTGTAAGACAGAGAAAGACTCAGTGACTGTGTGAGACACAGGTGGTAAGGAATGCATGTCTCTCCATACACATGCACGAGTGCTCTGGGAGACAGCAGGGATGATAATGGAAGCGGTGGCCGTATTGATTGCTCAGGCCACTAGTTTATTGTTCTAAAGTGTGACCAGCAGCAGCCCACAGAGGCCAAAAGCTCTTCGAGGCTCCAATGCTGCGTATGTGTGGCTCTCTAGAACCCACCGTGTAATTGTTTGTGGTGCCGGTTGGGCCGATGCTGGAACCCCACAGGGATATGAGTTGGCTCAGCCTCTGACCTTTACTCAGTTCAGGCCTGATCCAGAGATTGGGTGAAGAACATATCAATGTAGCTCTGTTCCCCTGGCTCTGCAATTAACACACACACATACACACTCATGCAGGAGCTCAGTCCCTTAGTTCAGGGCAAGATAGCAGAGCAGGAATACAATAGATCAGCTAACAGCTAATCATGGCTCCCGGAAGCAAGACCTGTGTTTATCCTGTCTGTCTTTTCACTGAGCTTGAATACAGCGCTGAGGGTTTTATGTTTAGATAAGTGTTAGAAGATGTCTCTGTCTGTCTGACTCCCACATTTTGCTAGGATTTCTTTTCCTTTTGGGAAAGTAATTCCACAGATATAAAAATGATGTATAGGAGTCAGAAACAAACAAAACAAATTAAAAAAGGCAAACAAACAAAAATAAAATATTCTTGACAATATACCACACCAGAGACTGTATTCATATTTATACTTTTATGTGTTTTTATTTGTTTGTTTGCTTGTTTGTTTGTTAATCACACACACACACACACACACACACACACACACACACACACACACACACACACACACACACACACTTTAATAGAAACACCTGTACACATGCTCATTTATGCAGCTTTCCAATCATTCATTCAAGTGGCATCGCACAATGCATAAAATCATGCAGATACAGATCAAGGGCTTCAGTTAATGTTCACATCAGATATCAGAATGAAGAAAACAATGTGATCTTTGTGACTTCAACCATGGCATGCTTGTTGGTAACATAAGTGTTGGTTTGAGTATGTCAGGGACTGCTGATCTCCTGGGAATTTCACATACTACAATCTCTGGAGTTTACACAAAATGGTGTAAAAAACCCAAATAAACATGAGTTGGGTGGAACTGTCTTGTTCATGAGAGAGGTCAGAGAAAAATGGCCAGATTGCGATGGCTGGGTGTCCCAGAGTTCTTTGGGATAGTCTCCATGTTCCCCTGTGTTGAAATAATACAAAAAATGGATGGATAGATGAATGGATGGATGGATGGATGGATAGATGCAGTTGGATTCCTTATCCACATACACAGAATTTACGTCGTTCAAACCTGACAGATGTTGATATCTTTGTATAAAATATGTGTATATCAGCTCTGATTTCTTTCACAGTGATGGCAGTTACACAGTGTTGCAGATTAATGACATATTGTGTTCCTGCTGCTGTTTACATTCCGACATAATAGCCCACATTTGTTCCACGCAAGTTCCACTTGTGTGTGCATTTAGGATGGGAGTGTGTGTGACCTGTGGTTCAGGTGGATCTCGCTCTCACGTCTAACTCACTCTCTACTAAATGTAGATATCCAGCCATCCTCAAATGAACAAACACAATTTGGCAAATAGTACAAAATGAAATTGAGCGTCTTGGGCTATGCAGTCCTTCTACAGCGCTCCCTGGAGGTGCCTCCCCTGGGTGTGCCCGGGAGTCGAGGAGTCCGTCTCCATCCTCACACACATTATCTGTGAGCGAGCGAACTCTATTTGGGAATTGGTAAAGCGCACAGAGAGAAATGGACTCAGAATAGAACAGAGCGGCAAATTCCATTTCACATCTGAAGTGGCAGAGCTGAGGAGAGATCATTTGGTTTGGAGTGAGTAAACACAGAGGACTCCATTGCCTGCAATGATGTGCTGTTGTGTGTGTGTGTGTGTGTGTGTGTGTGTGTGGTAGACAGCCAGAGGAATTGTGAAAACTGAGCAGGAAGTGTAGGAGTTGTGTAAGGAAATCTAATGGTCAAAAAAAACAAGACCATTTTCAGATCACATGGAACAAGTTGTCTTTGTCGGGTTTATTTTGCTGTCTGTTTGGCAAATTTAACTATTTTGATCTTTCAATGTGCCTGCACCAATTTTTCATACTGCTGCAAACACAAACCTTCGAAGAAAGCACAAATTTACCCACCTTACCCAGCATGTACAAGCTATTTCTCAGATCTATAAATGTAAAATACTGGAAGAAGGAGGTTGTACTACTTTGCTGTTTTGATATTGAAAATGCATGATATCCATAGGGCTGAGTGTGTGCATAGCACTCAATATATTGAGCGGATGAATATACGTGCAATAGAGCTATTAGAGGAAGGTCCTGCAGGTGATACTTGGTCTCTATCTATAGTTCATTTATTCTTAAGATCTATACACTGATCAACTGCATGAAAGCAGCTACCTGTAAACAACCCCAAAGTTATTTTTTTCCCTGTCCTTTATTTACAGCCAGCGGGATATATCGACATGTAGAACCAATAGAACATGGTCTAACATGACTTCTGATAGATTGATAGATTGTTCAAGCAGCGCAGAACTTTCACAATCCTTGACTTATGTTGAGGAAATATAACATTATCATACCAAAAACAGTGCCTTGCATACATATAATACATCCATAAAGCTGTTCAGAGATTTTAAAATCATTTGTGATATTGCATTATCTATCAAAATATAACCAAGCTTTTTTCCACACCTTTCCACCTTTGGCAGGAATAACCTGCAGTGATTTGTCAATAATAGTTCTTAACACTAACAAGTTTTTAATGATTTACAACTTCTTTATTGAATACACTTTAGTCAGTAAATCACATCAAATATATTTGATGATGTATTTCTATATTTCTACATAAATTATATATTTCTATTTTTATTACTGACTCTTGCATTCACACACCTGGGTTATTTACACAAATACAAACTAATATTAATAATTGTGTAATTTATTATTTGCTCTGTCCAGGATTAAGTGGTTAGAGAAGATCATAGATCCAGATTATGTCAATTTCCTTGTCCCATCAAATTCAGTTCATGAGGTATTTTTAAAAAATAGATGAACATCATTTGATATGCTGAGAATCCGCTGATACTGGTTCATGAGATGTTTGCAAAGTGGACGACTCAAATAAAGCGTATTTCTTCTTGTCGTTGCTGTTCTTCTTCTTCTTAATAGTAGTAGTAGTAGTAGTAGTATTTATTGTAGAAGTTATTACAGAGTAACAAAGTTCTCAACAGGCGATGGAAAAGAAAAGCTATAATTGAGCAGTCCTGGCACAGGGGCAGATCTACTTCAATATTCAAAGCAGAGACAGGGAAGAGAAATTGTGATTTAGTGGGCATTTTAAAATTTCACGCTTGGACCATGTCTTCCTGAATACTGACCAGCGGTGCTGAAAATGACATATTCTGGTCAACAATTTTGACTTTTAAAGAGGCGCTTATGGAGGAGTGTAAATATAATGGCCATACTGAGGATAATGGAAACACACTAAATGAGTGCCACTAAATGTTTGTGTGGAGATGCATTTCTTCTGCACACTTCATACCAGAACAAATATGTTAATATGGATTATTTAACATGGGTTGTTTTTCTAATACGTGTCCTTGCATATAATGAAACAAATCATTTCTAATACAATTATTTCACCAGAAAAGACAAAAAAAAACAAAACCTAAAGGGATCTCTGCACTTTCCCTAATTACTCCAAACTCTTCAGCATAGCGCGATGCCTGCAGCCTCTCCAGTGCTGGTTTGTTTGTTTTCACCCTCTCTCTCTCTTTCTCTCTCTCTCACTGTCAGCCCATTAAATAAATAATGCTGTGCCTGTCTGCATTCCTGGTGTGTGCTTTTCTGCGCACCTCTGGGGGTGTATATCTGCGAGATATAGGATATATATTTTTTCTGAGATTAAGAGATGAGCAGGGGAAGGAGGAAAGGGGCAGAAGAAGGAGTAGGAAAGGGTGAAGCCCTGGCTCCTGCTGTCCAGCAGAACGGGCTGAAATGGCAGATCCATCAAAGCAGCAAAGCCTGTCTCACCTTGGGGTGGGCTCGTACACACTCCACCGAGGGTCTGCAGCAGAGAGAGAGTGAGAGAAAGAGAGAGAGAGAGAGAGAGAGAGAGAGAGAGAGAGAGAGAGAGAGAGAGAGAGAGAGGGAGAGAGGGAGGGAAGTTCAGCATGCTGTCCACTGGCATGAGGCCAGACTACATTCAACACTGTTGTCCTTCTCCTTCTCCAGCAGCAGCTTGACGTGTGCAATTACAATAACTTTACACTGACCCCTGAGAAAATGACTCAATAACAAGCACTATTGTTTGCCACTGAAAGCTCTAAAATAAATATTGATTGTACAGATTATACCTCAAAAATGTGTCATGCAGATTTATACTATACATGACATTTCAGTTATCAATACTGGCAATCATAATAGTTAATGTACATTGAGTGAGAAATCAATGCTCAGTCAATAAAACTATTAATTTCTACAATAACCTGTAATAACCTGTGTTACATATGTTACTTCATTGTTTGGAATTCAGTGTATGTTCTTTTACTGAAATCAAATATATTACCCACTCAACTCCCCCTCATATTATTCTTATCATCATTATTTTGCTTTTCAAATGAACCACTTAGGCTTGTGCTAAAGAGCCATGAGCAGCGTATATCATTAGTTTATAATAAATACAAACTCGGCTCATCTGGAAAAATCAGCTTCTCCCAGATGCATTTGATTGGAGGCCAAATGGATGCGAAACACTAACAGTCCCACACACAAAAAATGAAAGCCATCATCATTTATGTGTGTGGGAACTGGGGTCGTTTTGCATGTTTTGCTTTTGGTCTCAAAAGGAATTTCTATAATCCCAGCCAGCTTGTGTGTTCATTTCCTATAGGAAAACCAGATGCTAACAAACGCGCAGTAATGGCTAAATATAGTATTACACAAGTGATGGATGTTTCACAAGTGTCTTCTGTAAAATAATAGCATTGTTAGACCATACACACACACACACACACACACACTCACACACAAATATCCTGCTGTATTTAACATTCATGCTCAATGCTGTGGGAAAGTGACAATTGCTTATCTCCATGGTGATCAATAATGGCTATGGGATCAGGGAGTGGAGAGCATACGACTCTAATGCAGATAGGATGTCATTATTATTTTCTTTCTCCTAATGATGGTCATTATGCACGGCCACTGATTGAATTCCATTTGTTACCTGCATTTGAGCCGAAGTAGAATAATTACCATTTAAGTGTCTCCATTAAAATTCATACACGAATTTCATGGCCAGACCTCCTGTTAAAAATAACTAGAGTATTCTTTGCATGTGAAATGAATTGTGTTTCGACCCAAGCCTGATTTAAATACTTGATTAAAGGATAGCCTGTCCGCACCGATTATGATTTCTGAGATGATGTTTGATGATCAACCAAAAACAACTTGTAGCGCCCATGTCCCCACATTCTTATTTAATATTAAATTAAAATGGATCTGCTGGTAAAACAGAATCAATATCCTGCTTTCTGTCTAAATTGCATTTCCAACCCTCTGTGCCTCACTCGGAATAAACATTGCTATTTTATTATGACTAACATCATTTCTTCATGGTCATTGCTTTGTGCTATTTAAATTCCTGTTTATGAGAATGTAAGATGCTTGACTTATGAAGGGTGTTGTGTTTTGTTTAGTACAATGTTTAGTTTGTACAGGATCCATGGGCAAATTAGATATTTGTATGATCATTATGTGCTTTTATATTGCATTAACATTTAAAGCATTTGATACACTCACAAAAATGACTAACAGGAATGCCTGGTAGCATAACCTTGTGCTAGTAGAGACAAGCCAGGGTTTAAGAATACCATGAAGCTAATACTATTAAGTTAATACTGCAGTTTTACCCCTAAAGTAAATCTCCGCTGAGGTTGGCATGCTACATTCAAGAAGTTTCTAAACATTCAGCATACAAATGTGTGTACATGAATTAACTCATTAATCTTTCATTTAGTAATGAAGTGATACCGTTTGACAAATCATACAGGGTGTGAAGAGATATCAATGTCTTTCAGGAAGTTGTAAAAAAAAAAAATAGATGCAGTTTGCTTCATTACTATTAATAGACAAAAATTAAACCTCAAAACCCCACAGGTACACATATCCATTGTTCTCTATGTTACGTTTTTTTAATGCTTCCACATTTGGGTTACACACCTGGACAGAACCCATTAGTGCTAGAAAGAGCCATTCTCTGATGGGTATTTACATGAACTGATAGCAAAAAGGAAAAGGGAATTCATTACAGATTCAGGTTTAAATGCCCAAGTCGCCACTTCTTCCTGTAAGTGTTGTAGCACTGTAGAAAATGTTCCATTGAGTTAATGCTAATTCAAGCTCTGTTCATTTTAACTCAGCTCAAGAAAAGAAAATGATGTAGCACTGAACTAAAGTGGAATGCCTGTGGACAGGTTTAATATCTCTTCTGAGTTTCTGTGTGGGCTGGGTAGAAAGCATGGAACACGCTCCCTCTCCAAACCCCTTCCAGGTTTATGAATCCACGCATTTTTAATGCCCTCACTAGCTGTCTTCAGCGCCAACAAGACCATGTCACTTCTAGTTTCTCGTTTGACTGAAGTCCACCGCTGTGTCCATCCACCCAGGTGGAATTAACTGTGTTTGTATTGCAGGTAAATAAGCCATGCAGGGCCTTAATACAGCCAACAGCCCAGCTGTGGCCAAGCACCAAGCCCAGTGAGTGGAGCGAGGAAGAGAGAGTGGGAGCTATAGTGAGACCTAATCAATCAATGCCAGATTACAGCTAAAGCCACTTCCATACCCATTAAAGGAGGACAAATGCAGAATTGCAGCTGAACAACTTCTAGTTTTAAGCCAACAGTGGGACTTCCTGGTTATTTATCAAAGTCATTGCTGGTGAGCCAGGCAGCCCGGCTGTGCGATTGTTGTTCTCAGCAGAGAGAGTAGAGAGAAGGAGCTTTGCTGATAGGCCTGTTTATGCCTTCAGCTCTGCCGCTGTCAGCCGGCTGGAATTTACTGTAAATCACATTGCTTTTATTGCAAGATTTAGTAGCTTATCCTCGGTGGGCTCTATTCACTTCGAGCTTGTCCCCATTAGGATGTTAGCCTGAGACCATAAAGGGATTCAGCTACATATCATCATACAATGTGAAACCAAACCTTTCATTTTTCTCTCTTTCTCTCTCTCCCCCCAGCCTACCTTCATTCCACATCTCCTCTTTGTTGCTTGCTTTTTATTCCTTCCTTTAAGCCTATTCTTTAGCAAAGGCTAAGTCTTATATCCGGACTCTGAGTGGCTGCAGCGTCCCCCTTGTGGATTGCCACTATCAGTATTTCCTTTATTTCTATTAATGGCTCTTGGTGGATTGCTCTTGTGTTATTTATACAGATGTGTCAGAACATCAACGGTGCAGAATCTCATGCTTATTTAGAGTACAAAATGTTAGGACTGTTTATTGTTTTTTTTTTTTACGTCATGCAGAAGCAACTGCTACAGCATCTCCAATTATTGACTACAAAATCGGAGTGATATAAAACTGGATGTTACCCTGGAGACCAATAGATTAATATTTTATTTGCAGAATGAGTAATGTGAAAATTCTTCCTCTGAATAGAAGAAGAATAAATATATAACAAACACCTAAAATGTAGGCAGACTAACATTTAACAGCATCATGTAAATATCTGAAAATAAAAGCAACTTTTTACAATCAAAACACACTTGTGTTTGTGATAAAATTAATTATACCATGCTGTTATATAACTCAAAAGCATATAGTCACTACAATATTTTTACACTTTTCCTTAAATAAATAAGCTTGATTAATATTTTCAAAATACTCAGTTGATTCGGTTTCTATGGTGACATTATTTATCAGCAGGAAGCACTGACTAAATTTAGTTGGCAGAAAGCAAGAAAAAAAATCTTTAGCACCCATTGCAATTTTTCCAAATTATAGACCAGCAAAATCAAGCCAAAGATAAAAAGAAGTGTCTATTTCAGCTACAATTTGGTTACTAGTTCTTCACTGCTGTGAGTTAATTACGTTACATTAAACATGCTATGTAGATACGTAGACACTATATAGCTGTGAAAGATGCTAGAGGGTGAATAATGCTACTGAACAAGCTATCGGACTAAGTACGTATGAGATCTAAAGCTGCTAGAGAGCTGTTTAAGCACACACTCAGCAATATAAAATAAATGATTGCTTACTAGCTTGCTAGCTTCATTTGATAACAGTGATCATGTTCTGTATATTGAAACAATGTTCTTCTTCAACTGGCTTTCAATGTTGTGATTATTATAGCTAAGGAAATTAGGTCAAATCTAGGTAAAAAAAAAAAAAGAAGCTGAATAAGAGACCATATACCTAGCTAAACATAACATATACCAACATTAAATGTAGAATCTTTTTTTTTTGCTAATATAAGCAATTTACAGCAGGACAGACTTTAAAGGAGAGTCGAAAGTGAGATTTGTGATGTGTGGCCACTGTGCCAGTTAAGGATGATTATACCAAAACTTGTTTTATTAAACGGCACACAAATGGGTATATTTAACTTTATATACCTTTAAAGTATATATATATATATATATATATATATATATATATATATATATATATATATATATATATACCTTTTTAGCCAGTAGACAGCTATCATGAGTTTATTCACAGATTAACAGCTGATATTATGTGTACGTGACAAGCTGTTTAAGCTTAAGCAACATTTTTTACAAGCTGCTGTCACTTCATATATATTATAACAATCCAAATTAATGAAATGATCAAATGTTACTATAGATCTAGATGTATCTAAAGAAAAATGTATTGATTGTAGTTTTCTCTGACTTAAGTCATTGGCTCTCATATCCAACAACAATGGTGTGACTTGTGTTGTAGAATCCTTGGCTGTAACATTTCCCTGATAAACAGAAACAGAATTAGACTGATGCTGTCACATATACTGTAGATATCAAGTTAACGGTCTGTACATTGGATACAGTTTGTCGTGTGGAAAACCCATAATTATCTTGAAAGGTCAGATAGTGTGCTTTATTGGGAAATGGATGTATTGGGGAAATCTGCCTGTGATTTGCACTAAGATGTGTGTCGTTGGTATAAGATTGTGAGACAGGACAGGAGCAGCAGAGGTGACAACCTCGTTTAAGGGTATATGATATATAACATTGCAACTGCTTTAATAATACAGTACACATAACAATGCCAACAGCATTTCAGTAGCAGTACATATAGTTTAGTTTAACGATAAGATTTTCTAAAGACTATAGGAGAGAATCAAAGCGATTTGTTCCCAGTGAAGACAATTTATTCTCTACATGAAACACTGATCTAAAGTGTTAGACATTGCTTGGCTTTTTGTCCAAAGCATGTGTTTACTATGGAAGAAAAAAAACCCCGGATGAAGTGATGGGAGATGACAGAAGAGTCTGCAGGCAGAAGGTTAAGAAACAGCATGTCACGTGACTGGATAAACTCCTAACCTTGTTCCTGAGGAAACGGACAGTTTCAGCTTGGGGGGTGGGGTGGGTGGCTCGGGGAACAACCATGGCAACACATTCCTATCAAATTAGAGGCTTATGCACAATGTACACAGCTCCGGTCATTACTGCTTTACTGGTTAATCAGTTGAAATTCATTTAGATAAATGCTGTTCTTAATTATTACTTTATAGCCTGTAATGTGAGTGAAGTGCAAACAGCTAGTGTATAATGATTCAATTTTTTAGGTGTATCGCATTTACAAATGTTGTGTGAAATGTGTGTTATGGGACTAATCATATGTCTAACCCATAGGACTAACCCTAACCATTTAAATCAAATTATAATGAAGGTAATTCTCTCTCTACTTGATTTATATATTGACATTTTGTAAATAGCATCATCCAACCTCTTTTATTTTTATTACATCTGATATTTTCGGCTTTTCTCCTCTTATCTTTCTACAAATATTTCAGAAATGCAGACAAAAGGAATAACTGCATGCATCAACGTAAGCTGTGTGCATGGGTATGAGTGAAGGTTTGTGGTGAACGATAGGACAGATCATGCACACACACACACACACACACACACACACACACACACACACACACAGACACACACACACACACACAGTGCCGGAATATGATTGTGTGTGTGTCTGGATGATGTGTGTGTTGACGTGCCGTAGCAAGAGTTCAGGGAGGCAGCTGAGCAAAATAATTTAGAATGTCCTGCCTGCTGACACAAGGACAAAAGGCGCAGGGAGAACTTTCTCATATGTGGCTGCGAGACAATGGCGGAGGTTCGGGCTGCACACTCCACAGCGGTTGTTTTCTTGCTGACCTCTCGTCCTCAGAGTGATGGTTGGAGGCAGCAGACAGCCGTCCTCTCCTGAATTTCTCCTGCGCTGCACAGGTACAGCAATTCCAGCGTTGATGAGCAGCATTTTCCTCCACTGCCAACACTTCAACCTGGAGATTAATAACTGTCCTGATTGCATCTACCATAGTGGCTGTCCTGTTTCACTCTCCCTTGCTCTCTCGTGCCCCCTCTCTCTCTTTCTCTCTCCCCTCTCTCTCTCTCCCCATCTCTCTCCTTTTCTGTACATTTCCCCTTTTCCTCTGCCGATTTCTTACTCCCTTTCTTTTGCCACCTCTTTAAATATCAGCTTTTCTTTAATTCCCTAACTATGCCTTTATTTCTTTCTCTATCATTCTCATTTTCTTTCACTCGCTCCACTCCAACAAATTTCATAATGTAATTTAGGTATCCTGCCATATATTTTCGGTCCTATTCATCACATCCACCTTGTTCCAATACAGTGAACACTCACCTCTCCTAAAAAGTAAAGTGGAAAAGGACTTGGTTAAATCAAAATTAGTTTCAACAGTAAAAGATTCAGTAGCTAGACAGTGACAGAAAGATTATTACCTTGGACTGAGGAGGGCACTCATTTGTTAGAGTGGCCCAGATGGACTGAAGGTGGGCACCAGGAATCCTCTCTGGGCTTGAAGGCTGAGCTGGAAATGGCTACTGAGCTCATGGGGGAGTATTCAGGGCCAGATCAATGCATCACTCCAAGGCCTGCACACAAAGCATCAGAGGCATGTGGGAACATGGGTGACATGCTTTACCAATGCATACAAACACACCTTCACAAACCCAGGTTTATTTATGAGAGCTGTAGTAGTGGATGAACGTAAGATATGAGGTTTAATCCATGACTATCAAAAGAGATATGGCACATGGCAGCCAGACATTTCATGATATGACGTCAAGTAAGTGTGATTATACATATTATCCCCAGGTAATTTCACTGATTACTCTAATAAGGAAAGGAGATTGTAGTATTCTCTAGTGATGTCTGGCAGTCACAAACACAGACAACATAACTACTTATTGATCCACAGATCAGTGTTGCTGCAGGCTTTTATTTTATCCAACAGCTAGGATTTAGGCACTTTACATAGTCTACATTAGATTAAGTATATCTCTTAAACTCCCAAGACCCATTCGTAGGTCTAGACCTTCATTTCGTACTCTTAACCACATACCTATTACTATTGATTTTTATAGTAGTTACTAAATAATTTAAAGTAATTAATGGATAATATGCTTTAGAATGAATAACTGATCATCAGCAAAGGAGCATGAGTGGCCATATGAGGTGGTTTCCTGTTAAACATGTACCTCATTTTCAACATTAGCCACTGTACGAATGTATTTCTGTCAGTGAACTGGCCTATCGTTCTCGTAGACATGACAGTTTTAACAGTAGGATGTAATAATGTCCTGACCTAGGTGAAAGGAGTTTTGAATTACAACTGTGATCTGTTTTTATCTGGCACTTATCTTTTTACCTGACAAATATTTTGTTAACCCATATTGCCTGTACGAAATGTGCTATATAAATAGATTTAATTTGACTGGCCTTCTATATCCTTCATGTTTTGTTCATTACTTAGTCATGTTATGGTCCATAACATGTTTACTAATACAAGTGTGCAGATGGGAGGACAAATAAGAGATAGTGTTTCAATTGATCATATTATAATAACCAAAAACATCTTCCTGGTGATAAAATGATTACATTTCAATATTTTTAAATGTTTGGTAGTATTGAGAAGTTACTTTGGGATTTTATGATGTGTCGATCAGTACCACTTCAAGTTATTACAAACAACTGACGCATTTCTGATATAATGTAGTGTATAATGTGAATTTGTAAGGTTTAAAACACATTCACTTCACTACTCTTTCGGAAACATTTCAAGAACTCTGCTATTGACAGTTAAATCATTCAAAGACAGACGACTAAAGTAGAAAGGTAAAAAGGAGTTGTTGTCTCAGTGTGTGGGAGTGAGGGCAGTGAGTGAGTCTGTCCTGCGTTTGGACTTCAACACATCCCTGAGCGCGGCCCAAGCTTTGAATTTGGCTCTCGGCGTCGGGGCGCATGCGCAGTGAGCGGCGTGCTGTGCTGTTGCACGGCGCAGCTGTTTGGGGTTTGAAATTCCAACATGGCAGAGGCAGTGGTCAGTCTTCCCCTTCACTAACTTGGAATGGTTTCAGATCGTCAGCGCCCGCGCGTAGCCCGAGCAGCCGCCGTCCCTCCGCTAGCCCATCGGATCGATGTCGCTCTGACCTCCGCCGTTCCCCTGTTACACACACAGGTAAGACTTCAGGCTGCCGTTTCAGCCGCATAGCGACCATTTACAAAAGCGCTGGACTACGGAAGAGCGCCTTGCTGCTTTCTCGCGTAGCACGCCTCTCCGGATAGGATCGCTTCCATGCATCATCAACATCATCATCATCATCATCCCCCCAAAAAAACTGCAGGACCAAACACAGGCTATTGAATTTTTTTTTATCTCAAAATAGGCGCCTTTTCCCCTTTGCGACGGTTGGGAAATGCCAAAGTACACCGGGGTGGGCGAAGTTCGGTGCCTCTGAATGATAGTCGAGTTGCATTAATCATCATCGCGGCATTTCCAGGCTCTGATGAGAGAAAGTGCTCTCACTTTGGGGTGGGGTTGGAAGTGTTTCAGAGTAACTTTCTTGGCTAAAGGGAAGTCAGTGTATCGCGATCGCATGTGTATCCGCTGAAAAGTTTGTTATGCCATTTGGTAAGCGATCGTTTTGCGTTAAGGGCACAGCAGCGCAGCTGTGATCTATTTTTAAAGAGGACATGCTGAGAGAGTAGTACTACATCATAACGTGGTTTTAAGTCATGTTTAAGACAAACGCCAGTTTTTAGTTAGAGCCTGAGGCTTGGGGAGAAAACTGACATGAGCTTCATGCGTGTGGTTTTTACTCCCCACCTCTCTCTCTCTCTCTCTCTCTCTCTCTCTCTCTCTCTCACACACTCCCTCTCTCACTCACTCACTCATTCTCTTTCTGTCTCAGCTCCCCAGTAGCTTTTTGTTGCTGCTTTTGCCTTCTCCACCTTAAATATATGCATGTAGGTTAAATGAGTACCTGATGAAATAAAGCCCGTCTCCCCACCCCGGGTTACACGGTGAGGGGAAATCCGATAGCGGAGAGGAAAAGTGGCTGAAAAAAAGCTCCGGCTTTCGGAATTCCTCCGGCTCTGCTCTTTCCTCTCCCCCACTTTCCCCTGCTCTATCCCGGCAGAGATGATCAGTAGCACCGCTCTTGATGGTAGGTTTCTTTCTTTCCATTTCTTTTCTTTTTCTTCTTCGTCTATTTATTTGTTTATTTATTTATTTTGTTGTTGAATAAATGGTTGCTTTCATCGTACAGTAGCATTGTGTGTAATCGTACTCTGAATGCACGACAGTTTTATATGATGATAATATCTGTGTGTTGTGACAGATCGCCTACCTGTTTGAGTGCCTTGCAAAAAGCGTGCTTTAGATCCGAGAAGCCTTTACAAACTTATTTCTCCACTAAAGCATTGTTAGAGAAGAACTCACTAAACCACATCATCTCTTCGCATTAGACTTCTTCACCAGCAGCAAAAACACAACAACAATAATAACAATAATACTTATACTACCAATAATAATACAGCAACAACAATAACAACAACAATTATTATTATTATTATTATTATTATTATTATTATTATTATCATCACCATCATCACCATCCAGTTTGTATATTGTGTTGTGAATGATTTATTTCAGTTTCAGTGAAAGTCTAGGGTATTTTTAATAAGCTATTTTTTGCATTTCTTTTTATTTATTTAAAAAAAAAAATTGTCCCAGTTCATTATTAAAGTCAATTTAATCATTATTTTTCTATGATCAATCAGCAAATTTAACTTTTGGTGCCTGTTCTCATATTTTTCATTATAAACACTGTAGTCTTCTTATACACTAGAGCAAAACAAGGGGAAAAAATGATAAATGTTATATTACAGAAATTGTAATATTTGATTCAAGTGTTGAGTATGTTCTTGAGTTTATGGTATGCGCCTGCACATGTTATTGTTTATTATTATTATTTTTTAATATTTGTAGTAGTGTTCCTCGTGGTGTAAGTGTGTGTAAGTGTGTGAGAAAAGTTTGCAGGGCAGTTAGCTGAATTCGGCTCCATGCACAATGCCACGTTGTTTTCTCCAACATCACTGCAGGACAGAGTGTGTTCGATACACTTTCATAAATTACACAGATGTATAGTTTTGTAACCCACAATAAATTAGTTTTTAGATCTTTAATTACATCTGACTTGAAATAGGTTATGTGTTATTATTCCTGCAGATGTTCCTTGTTGCATGTCAGACTTAACTGGCCACATATGTTTTGCGTCTAGTCTTGTCAGACAGCATACCACTGTTGGGTGGTATTCAACAACACATCACACTGTTTTTTAAAATTGAAAAGTCACTTGTTCCTTATCCACAATTTGTTCGAGCAATTGTGGATAATGTGAAGCACACATCAGCTGCATGCCTAGATTAAAACCATTAACCAAAGATTTTTTTTTTCCTGAAAGTCTATTTTTTTGTAACAATGAAAAATCAGTTAATGTGCAAGCGAGCAGCATTTGCATTTAACCACACAATTAAAACACTTTCAAGTGTGTTTTCAACTCCTCTTTATCGCCGAGGATCCATCAGTAGGGAAATTTACATTTACATTTATTATATTGAAGTGATTTTTTTCTGTAGTGTGTTCTTATCAGAATGGAAATTGTCAATGTCTTTCTTTTTTTCCCCCTGTAAGTTTTCTGTATTCTTTGCATGACAGAACTGTTAAAGAGGATGCGTAATCTGTTTTTATTAGATCTCAGCAGTTCAGGGCAAGAAGTGGCCTCATTTAAGCTATGGTAGTTTGTGCAAGTCATTTCGATCAGCTCCTCTCACCCAGCATGAAACTGGAGTGCTTTAGACAGATTTCAGTGTCAGTGTTTGCAGCAGTAGTCTTTCTGAAGGCGGTTGGCCCGGCTGATTATTTTAACACTGTGAGTCGCGGATGTGTGGAAAAGCTGCGGTGGTCTCACATACTTCTGATTTAACCCCAGGTGCGCCTATCAGCATGTTAACCAACTTGACAGCACCATTCAGTCTTTATTGTGTGTGTGTCTGGTTTGTGTGTGTGTGTGTTGACATGAAACCTCATGTTGAGTTTTGTGGTGTGCTCGATGACAGATGCTGACCCCTCCC
>JAUCMX010000006.1:13110242-13147742 GCA_033459395.1 Hemibagrus guttatus
GTATGATGATCATAGGGAAATGTGCGCGATTGGCGCGGCGCTCCTCTAACTTCCCAGCGCTCCATTCATCCTCAGTGGGGGCCCGACGGGCTGGCAGCTTGGCATCATGCCAAGGATTGACGTAGAGAAGCCGGGCTGCGATGGAGAGGTGCTGTGTGAGGACTGTCTGGAGGACTGAAAGGCAGAAGCACACAGGAGCTCGGTAAAATGAGTGCGGAGGAGAGGAATGAGAGAGAGAAATGTTGGTAAAATGCCATGAAGTTTACAGTGTCAGGCCTACAGAGGGGGATCGGCCTGAAGCAGGCAAAGCCTCACAGGGAGGTTAGTGGTTAGCATCCACCAAAAGTGCCGAAATTCTCAGTGCTAGCCAGCTAGAGCTGTAGGGCAGCGGGCTAACCTTTGGACTGGTGTACGCTGGTATTTGGATGCTGTAAAGAGTGATTTGCAATATATGGACTAGAAGAATAAATGTGTAAGGAAATATTATGGAAGAAACATGACCTGAGGTTTGGCTGAGCCTGATCACATTTCAATATATTTGAATATTTGATGTTAGCTGTTAATATGTCGTGGAATTGTGGATAAAAGGAGACACGGAAACTTATCAGGAGTCTGGAGCTACACTCTTGGCCCCTCGCCTGGCTCTCGGCTCTGACGGGAGGCTTCCAGCGTTAGACTATGGGGGAGGCAGCCGGTGCTAATGATGAGCCGTAATGTAATTATCTCATCTCAGCCGTCTGTGGAGCAGCACTTTTCAGCTGTGGTGCTCACCGACACAGCGCTGACCCTGACTCACCCTGGCTTTTACTGCTCCCCTCCTCTCTCTCCGGTATTACCCCATCGCCTGCCGCCTTAATATGCAGCCTGCGTGGTGCTGTTTGGGCCGATGGGGTATGTTCCTGTCCCTGTCAGGATCAGCAAAGCTGCTAATAGATGTGCAATAAATAACATGCAGTTTAGACCGTAACTTGGCTTTTTGAGGCTCAGCCATTACTGCTATGTAGAAGGTGCTTTAACCAAGCATTATGACTAGGTCTTGCATTGCAGTTACATATAAGCGCATGGACTTCCAAAATGCTGCAGTAGGAAATGAACTGTCTAACTTCATCTGTGTAGAAAAGAGCTGTTTGTCCAACATACGCATTCATATCACACCTACAGTTCTTTAACCCCCTTAAACTCTCAGCTTATTTTTCCGATATTTATCTTGAGCTATATAATTAAGTCATTACTATGAACATAATATGAAAGGTGTGGATAAATTTTTGTCTGAATCTGTAGATGAGTGTAAGTTTAAAGGATTTTTTCCCCCATTGTAACTGCTTCTATAAAGAGTATTAGAAAAATTTTGACAGAGTTGACAGATTTGTACAGAAATATGAAAATTGAAAACCGATTTTATTTATGACATAAGGTTTTTTTTTATAGAATTTAAACACTACTACTTGTTCAGTGCTGAAGTGTTCCATTGACTGGGACTTATGAATGAAAATATTTATGTTTCATGCAGTTTGAATCAGCTTTAATGTTCATTAATTATTAAAGCCAATTTGCATAAGAGAATGTCTGTGCTTGAGGGGTCCTCCAGCTGAGGTATGCATTTGATGAAATTATTGTATTATATATTATATTATTATATTGTTGGAACTGCACTACATACATGCATATATATATATATATATATATATATATATATATATATATATATATATATACATATACATATATATATATATATATATATATATATATATATATATATATATATATATATATATATATATGCATTTAGATTTAGATACTATATGCACAACACACACACACACACACACACACACACACACACACACTGCCAATTCAGTGTTATATATAGTATATAGTGTGTATATAAATTAAGAATAATTAAGAAGGGGCGTGTTGCGCAGTTGATATTGTCCAACTGAATATTTAGCGTTCTTCACTGAAGCATTACCGCAAAATGTTAATTTCTTTTTATTGTATTTTTTTCTACTAATTACTTGTTACTAAAGTAAGGGTTTATGGGTCACTTGATTAATATCACTAACATTTGGGCTTAGAGGCCTAGGAAAGGAGAGCTGTAATGATCATTCCTTAGGGACAGGGATGTGTTTTTATTTTTTCAGGATGTCAGAATAACTGCCCCACCCCACACTGCCTCCCTCCCCCTAAAAAAACCATCACTGCCACAGTCTTTTTTTATTTTTAATTTTTTTAATTTTTAATTTTATTTTTTTTACTTTTTTCCCCCTTCTCGTTGTACTCTTCTTTTACTTCCTCTCTTTCTCTCTCCTTCATTTTTACCTCTCTTAAAGAATTACTGAAACTGACCCTATTTCAATAGTGGAAAGTCAAACCAATTTGATTTTGAATGAGCCCGAAGGCATATGTTAATGAAATGCTGACACAGCCTACTACAAACCATTAGGTACAGATAAATGACAAAAAGATACATACATATATATATATATATATATATATATATATATATATATATATATATATGTATATATATCTGATATATATTATCTGATTGTGGAGTTGCAGTTACAGTATTAACATCATAAACCACATTATTGTTTTTGTGTTTTTAGATTTAAACATTTTACAGAAAAAATTTGATGTTAAAAAGTTGATGTTAATTACAGAACAAAACTTATTATTAATTATAAATATATTTGCATGTATCAGTACAAAATAAAAATAAAAAAAAAACATCAAAATGAATCATCATTTCCAGTCACATTTTATTTTGACCTTTTTGACTATTACTTTTTTTTCCTTTTTTTGTAGTTTTCTCCTTCTGTTTTTCTCATTCCTTTTAAAACAAATGGCTTTAGGTCAGAGTGTCATTCCTCAGTTTTAGTCGTGTTAGTCTGTCTTTCACTTTGTCAGTGACAGTTTGTTTATTAAAGCAGTGAGAAGGGGAAATAACGGGAGTTAAATAAATAAAGGCATTTTGCTTTAGTGGTTCTACCCTGTGACACTTGGTGAAAAAGAAACAGATAATTGGGCATAGCTTTTATTTACAGAAGCAGAGCTTGTGTGCGCACATAAAATATTTATTTGTTATTCAGCTCATTGTTGCCCTTTAAGAGTTACTTCCCCTTTAAGAACCAGGCAGCGGTAAAAAGCTTGTTTAGAGTGTGGCCTACTTGACGGGCCCTTTAAGTGTCCACATGGAATTAGATTAATTTAAAAGAGAAAGAGAGAATGAGAAAAAAATGAGCGCTCATAAAGAGTTCAGCATCATTCCCAAGGTTTATGAGGGCTGACGCCTCCTTTGTGCTCATTATCAGCAGAAAACCTTGGAGAGTAATGTTGACTTTACACTGTCCAAAATAGCAGCTCCAGAAGAGAGTGACGCTTCTTGGCTTTGTGTTCACCTGCACCTCTCGGCCCTCGAGAATCAGAGGAGAGGCTGCAGGTGTGAGCTCAATCTGGATTACGGCTCACGTTTTAAATTTGTCTTGAGAAACGAATGGGCCAAGAAACCTGAGCACTTGTTTGGGCGATTAGCTGTGAATTGCTCTATCTATCCCTTTCATCCCTTTTTTATCCTTTTAGCACTTTTGGCCCACAGAAATATTTCCCCTTTATTCCACACTTTTTCAATATTTCATCCGCAGCATATTTTTAATGTTCCCAAAAGCCTTTTACCTCTTTGTTTCCATTATTCATCCCAAAAGTTCTGTATCTCCGAGGCCGAGGGGTTGCAAAATAATTTTGTGTCCAATGAAATTTATGTGGAGCTAAGTCAGCGCTTTGTGTAGGAGTGCGCTTGTTGGTCTGTATGGTAAGCCTGTGTGTGTGTGTGTGTGTGTGTGAGTGTGTGTGCTGTCATACTGTCACTAAGTCCTAATGCCTCTCAAGAGGGATACCTGGAGAAGCAGCGTACCCAAGCAGACTGCCTTTAGCGGGGCACAACGCTGACATCGGCTTCCCGCTGAGACTAGAGGTGTCACTGCATGTATGTAAACCAGTGACAGATGAGTGCAGAAAACACACACTGCTGAGGGAAACTCTGCTTCTCATCTGCCTTCACTTACAACCAGAGCACTGACAGAGCGAGACAAAACAGTGAAGGACTGGGATTTTCAAACACACACATGCACACACACACACACACACACACACACACACACACACACACACACACACACACACATTCATGGTGCAAAGCTTACAGAGTAGCTCTGGTTAAAAGATATTTAGGACCCAGTTCTTGCAGTGGAAGCCCACCTGTACTTAGAAGCAGTGATTGAGGAATTCAAAACAGTAAAGAGCCGTACAGCGAGACATGTACACACACACACACACACACACACACACACACACACACACACACACACACACAACACATTCACATGATACACACAACCAGTAGCTTGCAGCGTGGCCCCGATTAAAAGCCAGTTGTGACTAAATTCTTGCTCACCGGCGTGCAGATTTAGTCTGAGCTCTCTCATGAGAAAAGGGCCTGGGCGTTAATTGCAAACGAATGAGGATTTGCCGAGTTGGAGCCTCGGGCAGTGTTCTGGGTCAAAGGTCATTTAGGGTCAGTGTTACACTCACGGCAGCCTCACTTCAACCCTTTCTCTAGAAATAGAAGCTGCTAAGTCATACCGCTGACAGCAACGTGGAATACAACATTCTCACTGCCCCCAGGCTGTGTGTTTACACGTGTGTGTGTGTGTGTGTGTGTGTGTTTGTGTGTGTGTATCTGTGTGTGGCCAGTCAGAATCCTATAAGAGAAGAGAAGCTTTAACGCAGACGTTCTGTAAGCTTTAATGAGATACAGCAATACTTCTACTGACTACTGACCTGCAGTTTTTGTTTTTGTTGTTGTTGTTTTTCTTTTTCAAAAGAAAATGCATGTTTAAAGTCAGCATCCACACTTCGATGCAGTGTGAGATAAACACTCGGTGGTTTCTGCATGTTGGTTCTGAAGCATTTTGGCTCTTTAATATTAAACATCGCTGTCTGAGGCTCGACAAAAACAGCTTGAGAACAGAGCTGCTCATTGTCTGTATGAAAGAAAGGTAACATTATGAACACTGTTCAAGGACAACAGAGACCTCCATTAACACAGATTAGAGACAAGCATAATAGCAAAAGCATTTAAGAAATCCTGCAAACAAAAGAGCACATCACAAATACACAAATCACTTGTCCTTGCAGTCTAGTCTTTTTTTCAGTTCTTGATTAGTTCTTGGTGTTAGTAATATATTTTGCTTCTAGTCGTTCACCATTTTGACAAATTGTTTAATATTGCTTTTGCAGATTGCACCCCTGCATGGAGGTAAAGTTTACTGTATTTTTCAGAGCGACTCTAAAGCTCGTGTGAAATGAGCTCATGCGTCTTTGCTGGCCTTAGGCCGTCTTCACCTTTCGATTCGATTTCTGCAGTGAAAAATTGTATTTATATAACGAGAACCTATACGTAAAAAAGGGCTTTATTTGTATCTACTTTTCCATTTTCCAAATCATTAATGTGTGCTTGTGTTTAAGTAAATCCATGAGTCATCTGCAGGAGTGAGTGTTTTTGTTTTGTTTGTGTTTTTTTTCCATCCATGCTCTAGTGGGTTATTTTTAGTGGCTCGCAGTGTAAGAAACCCGATTCTCATTTGAGCAGCGAATGACCCTGGGCTCTGTATATTGATGAGTGGGATTTGTTCCTTAATAGAATTGTATCTAATTAATTAGCTTTTAATTGGGAAGAATACAGAACATGCAAATACACACTCGCACCCGCATTCACTCGTTACTTAACTACATAAATAATTGTACATTCATTTTCCCTTAATAGAAGGTAGCCGTTCTTGAAGGCCATTTCAGGTTTATTTGAGCTGCTGAGATGTGTGTGTGTGTGTGTGTGTGTGTGTGTGTGTGTGTGTGTGTGTGTGTGTGTGTACTCACTGTTCCACACAAACTCATTATGTTCAGTGGACCAGCAGAATGCCAGCGAACAGGAAGTTAAAACCTGTTCAATAACAACATTTTTTTTAAACATTTCATTACATTGTTTAATGACAAACTATAACTATCTTAGTGTAAATAAATGACTCTGATCACCAGAACACTTAGACAGCAGATGGAGGTTAGGCTAATGTGCGTTCTTTATGGGATAGGCATTAAATTGCATGTCGACTGCTGTGTGCATACTGAGAGGAGGTGAAGGTGAAGGACCTGTTGTATTCCTTCATTTAGTTTAGTTTTCCTTTCTTTTTCTTCTCCTAATCATGACAAATTGACATGATCCTTTTTTTTTCCTCTTCCACACATTTCTGCATCGTACTTTCTCCTGTCCTTTCTCAGCTCTTATCAACCCATATCCCCCCTCAACAACCCCGCCTCGCCCCCCCCCGCCTCTAGCTGTCCTTCAGGCCTCACTCCAGCTAACGCTTTCAATTTACTGCCATTAAGAGAGCCAGTGAGCCGCCTTACTTCTCCGTAAACCAGCTTTGCTTTCATCACGCGCTCTGTCCTGGGAAAGACCGTCCGGACACGGAGCCGAGCGAATTCATTTGCGATCTGTTGCAGCAAGGAAAACTGTGCATGATCAGAGCAGTGCGCAAAATGTCAATTCAATATTCATCCACTTAGAAGTGCAGTGGTGCTGCCAGCGAGTGTTTTTTTTTTTTTTTGTGCCAGTATTAGCGTAGCCATGAATGGGCACTGACGCTGCCTTTATGGCTCTTAAATAGAGCTGAAAGTGGTGTGCAATGAACGCTATTAATATTTATTAACACTCTGGACCAGAAGGTTAAAAGCAGCAGTTTTGTTTGGCTATATGATTCATTGTGCTGTTGATGGACTACACAGCTGTGATGTTGAAGGTTAGACTCACTGCTGTACCCATCACAGAGATTCATATGTCCATGACCTTATGGAAACATCCCAGTCATTTTCGCATGGGAGAATTCACATTATTTACACATTAGTGAATAGACTTCACTGTGATTCATTTTATCACAAGTATGCTATAAATTCTATATTTTTACACTCTATTCATATGAAAAGAAGGGATATATGTGTATGCATGTGCATCATCCATGTGTGTGTGTGTGTGTGTGTGTGTGTGTGTGTGTGTGTATTGGTTGCTGGTGCTTTTGCTCAGCTGAGCATCACACCTGCATTAGCTCTGAATTATACCTTTTTCCCTCTCTTCAAATCGATACAGCGACGACAGACGAACACTGGCTGCGAGGGGTCACTCTTTGAGAGAGAGAAAAAGAGAGTGTGTGAGTGAGAGAGATGGATCAGCGTGTGCCAGAGACCTGTCGTTCTCACAGGGAGAGAGAGAGAGAGAGAGAGAGAGAGAGAGAGACAGAGAGAGAGACAGATGAGTACTTGTGCCCAGAGACCTGTGGCTCTAAGTCTCCAGAACACACTGATCCGGAGGAAACCTGAGGCGAGACAGAGACAGGAGAAGGTTTTAGGTTTTGCATAAGATATGAAATCAGACCAGATTAGACACAAGTTTAGACGCCAGGATTGAGCTCACATGGCAGTTGAGATTAAGGAGGCCAATAATGCCATGTACGATATATATTGCAGTAAGCTTATTCTGACAATAAGCATGCATGATTTCTTAAATATGAACAGTAGTAGTTTGAAAACAACCAACCAGGAAAATAGTAGTGCTGCTTTAAAAATGGTACTTTTTATTAAATGATTTTATTAAGATTTAAAATGAAAAACTATTTTTAAAAACTTAGTACAAATATTTTAATTAGAATCTAATCAGCCACTGCCAGTTAGAGTTTGTAATTACTTTATAATACTGCTGATATCTGCAATAAAAGTGTATTGTGCCATAATGTATCACTATATTGATATTATACCATTATTTTGATCAGTTTGAGCACAATACAGTATAGTGTTTATGAAAAAACATTGTGATCCTGGACTTGCCCTACTGATACTGCACAAGCCTATAATTTCTGTAGGTGAGCGGTTCCATGCCGACATGATGCAAATTTCAAAACTGTTTAGGTCAGTTTAATTAAAGCCTTCTTGAGATACTACTATTACTGTGGTTGAGATCCAGTAGTAGTAATAATAATAATAATAAAACATTTCATGCATAATTAAACAGACAATTAAAAAGATTATAAGAATCAATTAGGGGATAATAGGAGCAATAGTAGCAATACATTAAAATATTTTTTTTAAAAATGATAAAAACAAGTATAATAGTAAGTGAAAACAAAAGAAAAACAAAGATAGGAATAAATACAAGGATAAGTAAAAACAGAAGAAATAATATAAAATAGAGTTAGTGAAAGGAGAGCAAACTATAACTAGAATAAAAACACATATTTTAAAATATAAAAGACTAAAGTAAAATATCAGAAAGTATAGAAATAAGTGTTTGTAAAAGAAAAACATGAACAGTAAATAACAAAAAAATTAAATTAGAAATTATACAAAAGAATTAGTAAAAAACAAACAAAAATAAGAACAGTAAAAACAAAAAATACTATAAAATTGAGCTTTTTTTTTTTACCCAAATAATGTTATTAAAACAAAGAGATTATATAAAAATGGAATTTGGAAAAGGGATCTAAACCGCAAAAACGATTTAAACCATCAAAAACGTCTTCAGCTGCATTTAAAATGATATCTAGTCCAGTGCAGCAGTCCATATTGTCTGTTTGTTTGTTGATAAAAGGGTGTACTTATTAAGCGGAGTAGCTGTAGGCCTGCTGGATGATCCTGGTGATGATAAAGCACTCAGTAGGTTTTACAGGGTGCTGAAACACACTTCACTGCCTCCTGTGTGCTGTATAAACCTCAGATCTGTATTCTGTGATGTGTGCGGCGTGATCCTCTATTTGAGCCATGCTAGACTGTGCCAGTGGGCGAGCCAATTTCCCATAACACCCCCCTCCGCTCAGGAAAGTTCCCCGTGCAGCAGGGCCACCTCACTCCAGTAACTTTGGCGCAGTACAGTCCAGAGATTTCTATTTCATATTGACCAGAGATTGCTTCAGTTTCCTCATTCCACCTTTTGAGCGGCCCGTGTTCTGAGCCTGACCTTCTCCTGCCACCGCAGTCAATAGTGACCGCCGAGCACCATGGGCTCCAGACAGAGCAATGCTATTTACAGCTGACGACCACATTGTCTTTCGCTTTTGTCTACTGCTCTTAACGCTTAATCATTCAAACAGAAGCATTATCGGGATTCTTAATTGGAGTTTATTTGTACAGTACTGGAAGAACAATATCCAGAGCACTCACTGACATGTTTAGCTTGTCCTTATTTCTTTAATTCTTTATTTTCTTACATTCAGCCAGGCTTTATCTCCTGACTTGATCTCATGAGCACAAAGGCAGCAGCAGACACACCAGTCACATGTTCTGTTTGTTAAACCACTGCATGTAGACCTGCATGTTAATGGTAAGGAGACAGGGTGTCATTTTGATATACGATCAGTGGCAGTAATTACAATCTGCAGTTATGTACCTTTTCCTGAAAAAAAAAAGCTTTCCCAGGCAGGGAGTTTCAAGAGCTTTGTTCATATATGTGCCAATTTTCTACTATCAACGCCTACCAGTATAGAGTGAAGAGCTTGAGTAGAATCTCGATGTGTGCTACACTGAACATCCTCTTAGATATAAGCCTACTTTTATAATGTAAAATATGTAAATGACCCATTTTATTTGCATATATTGATCTCCCCGTAGTGTCATTTCTCCCACAGCTTTAGTGAAGTGAAACTTATTTGACTAGAAGTTGGCTAACTCATAAATAGACATGTCTTTAAGTTGTGAAGTAGATGGACGAATTTGGTTCCCAGAGGCAGATTGAGCCTCGCTCTGCACTACAAAGGATTTTCAATCAGGAGAGACGTAAAAATCAATATGGAGTACCATGGGGCCAAGGGCCTCCCTTAAGGAAAATGTGTGCCTGAAGTTACTAAGGCTAATAAAATCTGCTTAAGAAAGGCACAAATGTAGCACAAAATCTAGACGTTGAGCAAAGTTTTATTTTTGTTCTGTATATATTGTTTTGTAAGGGTTTTATAGTGGGGATGGAATGGGCGACTCAGCCACATCATACACTAATATATATCTAAAACTGCTGGTCTGACTGATCTCTCTCTCTGTCTCTCTGTCTCTCTTCTCTCTCTCTCTCTCTCTCTCTCTCTCTCTCTCTCTCGATCAGTGACCAGTAGAAGAGCAATGCAAGCGGTGGTTTTAGAGCTTGGCTGTACCAATGAGGCTGTTTAAATTTCGCTCAGATATCCAGTACCCACAGAGGGTCTACATTTTTCATAAGCCACAGGACTGGTCAGTGACTACATCTTTCATTTTTTATTAGTCTATACAAACAACAATAATAATATAGTAATCACTTATATAAAAGGCACCAGGCTGAATATTGCTACCTTTAATTACCATGCAGGTTTTTGTTGTTTTGTGGTTTTCAGCCAATATATTTGAAATAAAACAGGGAAATGGCAGTTAGGCTATGCTGCAGAATGCATCTATAATATAAGTGTTGTAACATCTGTATTGGTGAACCGTGTAGAAATATGTGTTGGAAAATAATGCATGCAGGGCAGGAATTTTTCATGATAATTGTTGTAGCTAGCAAAATATTAATCTTCATGACTGGTACTTTTTTATTTCAGGGAATCTTTAGGTGTAATTATTACTATCTTATTACTAATTATGCAATCCAGTCTCTATGTGTGGCTTATATATATAAATATAAATATGAATCAGGTTTCTGTCACGTTTTCCTCTGTCACTTCTGGCTTGTTCATTGTTCATCTAAATCTACATCTGGATTTCTGTAATGCTGCTTTCTAATATTACTATATTTAAAAGCATTATACACATAGCATAAGATTTAATGTTCTATTTTAGAGCTGTTCTTGTGCTATCTGTGTTTCTACATTATCAGCTGAAAGTTCTGGTGACCATAGTTAGGAGACTGCAGTGGGTCATATGCTTGTAGCATCTGCTATGGTGCATTATAGCTGCATAGTCTATTTTAGGTAAAACCTTTAAGTGCAGCTTTTGTAATGTTTATTTAAGTAGCAAGCGTTGCAAGGCTCAGAGCAGCTGTGCTCTTACTTTACCTGTTCTATACCATCCCCATCCCCATCCCCATTCCCATCCCCATTCCCATCCCCATCCCCATTCCCATCCCCATCCCCATCCCCATCCCCATCCCCATCCCACCCTGCACCTCCAGGTTAATACTGAACTGAGGGTTCCTCTCAGCTAAATATAGTCTCCCATTTTAATTCTCCTTTAGTGTCAGTGAGAAGGATAGGAGACGAAGTGAAAATGTAAATGATTGTTTAGCAGTATGGGAGGGAAGAAGGTTACAGGGCTTTTCACTTGCTGAGTGTGTTTTTGTGCTTGATGAACAGTAAGCAGCAGAGAGCACAATCTAGCAAAGCACTCCAGTGACTCTGACTGCAAAATGCACAGGCTGCTAAGTAGCCAGAGTGTAAGAATTCATTAACCACACACCATATTTTTATCTGTGACATATCTAATTTTTCAAGAGGTGCCTTTTCTCACAGTTGGTCAGAGCTAAATGTTTGACTTGTGTTCAAGTGCACCTTTCATCTAATCAGAAATAGCTCAGCTGCAACCACCCATGTAGAGTGGCAGCTTTGCATTTTATTCTTCTGTAAACAGAAATTTGCACAAACAGCACAGTGGCGCTTGAATGGTTTTATTAATTACATCAACAACATGTTAACAGGAATCGGATTATCCCATGCAGAGTTTATTTTTCCACTTCACAATCACTTTTGTTGTGGTGTGTGTAATGGAGGGTGAGTGTGAAGTAATCACAGGCCTGAATCGGACCACTGAACGAGGTAATGTGCTCATTTGCAATGGACCAGGTCTATTGGTTTGTAATTTAAATGATTGCCTGCTGTCTTTGTATTTGCTGAGATGAGCAGCCACACATACCCATCTATGTGTATGCATGTGCTTGTATCACATTTTGTGTGGCTGATATTCTGATGCACAAGATCATATGCTATAACTGATAAATGTAAACTGATAAATTCTTACCTCTTTTACACCATTCCTTATCCCCTGCACCATGCCCTGTTTTGGGTCTTGAGCCAAAAGGTAATATTGATTCTCCAGATAATTGGTTTGTGGTGATTCTATAACTTCAGAGGAATAGTTTGTTTCTCTAGAGCAAGCAGGTTGGTTGGTTCTCATAAGCCACAAGGCAGAGGTGTGCACTGGACCTGGAATCCTTTGGGAACCAACAACAGCATTTTTCTTTCTCTATACAGACAGGAGTGGGTGGTCAGATATGAAGTTTGCATGAAAAAGGCCAAGCTCATTAAGTAGTGAGCTTATTGGATGTGGAGTAGTGCTAACCTGCCATTGTGTGACATGGTCACTGGATTCATTCATTTATTCATCTTCAGGAACTCGTTTAGCTTTTAGAGGTTAATTGTAGTTTACATTATTTGGGTAAATATAACCAAATAATTTCGCTATAAAGTATCACTGGCAAGTACAACAGAAAATATTACTGCTGAACCCTTCTTTGGAAATTGGTGAAATTAGTCAAGTGTCTTTTGAAACTGGTGGAATTCATCAGAATTACTTCAGAAGTTTATGGATTAAAATAAAAACAGCCCCTCTTTACCAGAAGGTCAGGGTTGTTGGCTAGAGCCAGCACTTAAGGGTGTGTAAAGCCAGAAACCTAGGGTTCTTGAGCTCATGAGCCAGGGTGGTTTTCTAGAGAGTGGGGAGCTTGCCAGGTTTGGGTGGTTTCCAGAGCCTACTAGGATTTGGATGGTTCTCCAGAGTTCAATTTTCATGTTGGTTCCAGAGAGTCACTTTAGTTCTAAAGAGCCAGAAGGTTGAACTAGCATCTTGTGTGGGTTTGCACAGCCAACTGTCTTGGGTGGCTTTCTTAAGCTCATTGATCAGGGCGGTTTTGTGGAGCCAGAGAATCTGGGTAGTTCCTCTGGAGCTAGCAGGTTGGTTTAATACTTTAGCTTCATCCCTTGGTGGATTATGGCTTTTGGACAGAGCCCTTTGGGGCCGAAATAGAGTTTGGTCAACGATGCTTCATGCAGAAAGGTCACAGTCTTGGGCTCCACTCTTCTGAAGTGTGTAAGTGATCTCTAGAGGCATTATGAGTGCACAAGAGAGAGATGAAGATTGTGTGAGGGGCAGAGAAAAAGAGAGAGAGAGTAACATCCGCATACCCATACAGTGGTAGCTAAGCAGTTAAGGTTCCCCAACCCTAGACCTAAACCTTAGCTAAACCCTGACCCTACCTCAACCATAGCCCCAATGCTACCGTAACACTGGTGCTGAAGGTTTTGAGAGTTGATCTCAGGACTGCCAGCAAGTAAATACTGGGATCTTGAGCAAGATCCACATCTGATCATCTGAATGTGTGGGCTGTAACTCCTTCATAAGCCGCCTTGGATAAAAATCTACAAAATGCAGAAATGTAAATATGTCCTGACACCTACACTTTCAGTTCAGTGACGGCTCATCCCTTTCAACCATCAATCTTATTCTGAGAGGATTCAATTCAGAAGCACCTGTTCTCTTAGTGACAGATAAATGTCTCATGTGGCATTAGAATTTAAGCCATTTCCTAGCTGAAATTCCTTACACACACTGATGTAGACTTGTCCACAGTGGTTCATTCTTATTAATAAAAAGTCTCATCACATTGCTTTATGTTTGTTTGTGAGAAAGACAGAATAATTTCTCTCTAATCCCTCTGTAGTAGTAAAGCAGGCCTTTCCAGTGATTGTGGATGTGCTTAGCTTGCTTTAGAGCTCTCCACTGGCTCGCCAGTTTTTTGGCCTCTGGTGTCATGCCTTAATGAGCATCATTTGGACAGAACAATGGCGCTGCACATATGCCCGAGACCCCGTGAATTATTGCTTTGCATAAGAAAATGCCAAATGTGAAACACTTGTCTCTTTCGCCTGTCGAGTGTTAGGCAGACAGAACGCCATCATGGGCTATTAGGCAGTGCAGGCAGCACTGTCAACACCAGCGCCTCATCCGCTCTGAAATCATCTATGATTATGTGGAAAGGTTGGAACGTTTAAATTTGCATTTGAATGATGACATGCAAGTACATTAACAATGCTATGATGAATTTAGTGTGATGTGTGTTATTATATCTGTTTGCTAAAAACCAGGCTGTGGAGTTTTTACAGAAACGTTGTGGTATTTTATAGGAGGATGGGGACTAGCTTGTCTTTATGGCTTTAGATGTGACTAGTCCCCACCCAGTGCACTTTACAGCACTGGTTCTCAAAGAAGGGTGTGGGTAAAGCATAGCCAGAGGGTTTGTTTTTTTTAACGGCCAAAATGACAACTTAGCATTATCATAGCTATGCAATTTCTCGTTAGCATTATAGTTCTCAGCCTATTTGACTGGTCACTTGAATATAATAGTTTTAACCCAAACCTCAAAAACAAGCAAACCTATAAATAATATCAACTTGGATTTAACATGTTTTGTCAGAGAAAAGTTCAGAATTAAAATGCATGCCATTTAAAATGGCTCCAATTAAGAGCCAAAAAACTAAAATTGCACACATTAAAATAATGAGCCTAATATTTGAGCGGTTGGATTATGTTTATAAACTGAATCTGTACTGAGGGGCTCTGTGAATTAATTTGACAGTTAAAAGGGTCCCTGGTTCCAAAAAAGTTTGAGATCCCGTGTTCTAGAGGACAGAAAAACACTCATATTTTATTTTTATTTACTGCAAACGTGAAGTGTGCCAGGCTTGGCACCATCCTATGCACATCACAGGGTTGTTGAATTTGTAGGAAATGTGTGAACTACTATGATCATATCTGCTGAAAAGTTGTGATTTTGGATATTTAAAGCTTGTTCACAATAATTTTTTTTTTATTACACTTAAGAGGTGTTTCGAAATATTTTGAGGATAGGCATCAAAGTTCAAAATTTTAGATTTCTTAGTTTAGACTAGAGAATTATGCAGAAATGTGTATATTTGCCATATCAGTCTGGCAAAAGTGTATTCAGGTGCTCTAGATTGATCTATTTAACAATGTTAATATTTAGTTTTTTATAAATAGTTTTTTTGTGAGGTTTTGGCAGTACTGTAACTCCATGTGTATAGCTTCAGGAATTCTATCTGTGTATATGCTTCTCATCAGTTAAACAAATGTTTCTATTGACCTGCAAAATGTATCAGTGGAAACATGATTTGATTTAAACGCACAGCACTAATGCAGACACAAATCCAAAATAAATTACACAGTACAACAATAAACTTTGCAGTTATGAGAGCCTGATTTACATCGATCTTGCTCTAGAGCATGCGTTCCATAAAATAAAGAAAAAAAAGCCAGGTGCCTATTATATATGTACATGTTTATTTTTGTGTGCGTGCGTAGTAGAGGGGATGTATCATGGCTGGATTCAATTGAGTGTAAACATTTAAATCTGGCTCAGAAAAGGCTGCAGAGGCCCTCGTGACACCTCGAGATACATTATTCAACACATTGACTGCAGGGAGAGTTTGAGTCCCAGCCAGCTCACTTTCATATGCACCAGCGGAACACAAGCTGCCTGCTCTGATCTGCCGGAAAACTCGAGCCAGCACTGGACGCTCGCTAGCCAAAACGAGTTCAGCTTCATGCAAGTCTTACCAATAGATCACTTTCACACTCTCGCGCCACTCACGGACAGGAAAGCTCACAAGTGTGTATTCGCCAACAGCGAGGCCTTAACACAGCATCTCAAAGATTCAGCTGAGTGTTATATTACTGTTGCTTTTCAAGAACAACATGTATTGCTGTTTTGTGACTTTAGACCTCGCAGAATTGTTGTCCGTATTATGAAATTCGGTAACGATGTTATTCATTTACATCACTGCGTTAGTAAACATCTTATCTGTGTGAAGGTGTTTTGTTTTAACTATATACTTATATACTAGATTTGTACCTAAAATAACAGATTTTTTAAATTTTTTGTTTTGTTGATCAATGTAAGGTTTAGTGTCCGTTATATCTGTGCATAGCGGTCAATAGATCAAATCATTTCAAATTTGCGGAAAGGTATTATGGCTTAGCTCCAAATACAACAGCTTCTGAAACTCCGTAATATCCAGCAATAGTTTTATTAATTTTTTGTTGTTAATTGCAGGAAGATTAAGAAATTACACAGGTCTGATGCAGAAATTAAAGGTGAAGTCTTTGGTGACTCCTACACGTCCTTTACTTTAATTTGTGTAATAATGCACACATTTGCACTGTTTATTTAATTTACTTTTTTTATTGAATTTAATTTTATTTCTAAAATTTGTGTGGATTTGTGTCATGTTGATGGCTGTGCATTTCTTCCTGCAGGTTAGCATCAGTGTTTGGACAGTTTAGTCATTTTAGATTGCCATATTAAGTGAAGCTCGATAGATTAAAAAAAATATATTGTTGATATTCAAGGTTTCACTAGTGGTATTGAAAAGGAAAGTGGTACTGTGGCACGACTATTTCTTTGTCACAGTAATGTTTTAAAAGTAAGTCAGTTGAGCCAAAGCGATTTTTTTCTTTCTATATGACTAGAGAAGTCGTGCACAAAGAACATCTTGTTAAACATTTTAATTGGTTATTATCATTCTTTATCAGGAAGACCTTTATTTCTAGTTCTTTGCCATTTAAATGTTTTAGCAGGAGCTGATCAACATGGAAAGGGGTGTAGATTTGCCTTTGTCTGCTTCCTCTGCCTCCTTCCCTTTGACAGAAGACCAAATAAAGATATTCTTCATTCACAGTGCCTCTGACTATTCTCTGTCCTTGGAACAGACTCTTCACTTCAGCATATCTGATTCCTCTATTGAAATTAAATTACCAAGGCTTGGACATTTAGGTTTTTTTTTTTTTTTTTTTTTTTTTAAAAACATCAAATTTGTTCACTAAATTCAAAGCAGTGACAAAGGTTGAAAGGAACTTTGTGTCCATATTTAATAGGTAATTTTTCTGTAGTTTCAGAAGACTTTGTTATGTACAAGGTCAAGTGCTCCTCACAGCACAGTTCCTCCCACAGTACCTTGGTTATCTACAAAAGAAACATTTTCATGAGTGTGTTTGTAGTGTTAATGTTCTGACTTGTTGATCCAAGATCCGTCCCTATACCACTATATTTGCCGTGAAGAAGCCTCATGCATTATTACTTTATTCATTTATTCAATCACTTTATTTTCCATGAAAGTGAGTATGAATATGAATTTCTCTCTCTCTCTGTCTCTCTGTCTCTCTCTCTCACTCTCGCTCTCTCTCTCTCTCTCTCTTTCTCTCTCTCTCTCTCTCTGTCTCTGTATAACATCAATAGAAACATTTTTATATCTCCGAGGTAAAAATGATGGACTGATAAGTGCTTACAGGCATCTACTCTTTCACTTTGGAAGACTTGGGCCTGCTTAGAAATTACAGACATGCTGTATTTGCTGTATTTGATGGGCCACTTGACCGTCTGCAATTTATCTAAGCTGAGGCTTATATTTTGTGTAACAGCTGTGTTAGTGGCTTTTTAACCAAAGTAAAGGATTCTGTATTTTTACCAAACATTCATCTGTGCTTTAGGCAGGTTTGAGTGATTATACATAGAATGAAAATTTAACAGTAAGATTAGTAGTAGTATTAGAATACGAACATTGCGAGGTGTTAGAAATTCTTGTTATCTGTTCATACTGGCCATGTTTTCACACTGTTCATGTTTTATTAATGTGTGATATAAACTGCATGCATACATCTTCAGTTTTTTTAAATAGACATAGAATAGACATTGTCGCAAAGGAAATTTACAGAAATCTGGATTCCTCTGGATCAGGAGGAAAGGAAAACACAGTTTTAGATATACTTTGAATTTATTCATGAACAGGACATTATTAGATTTTCAATTTCCCAGCAAACACATGCTCTCTACATTTACTGTATATGTACAACTTGATTCACTTTTTTAGTCTTTTCAGTGATTTGGGACATTTGAGTGCAGCCTGATCATACAGCCATATAATACAACAGTCAGTTCCTTCAGGAGTTCATGATTTTGTGTTTGCAGAAATGAATGCAAAATCAAGCAAACTCTGTTTTATTTGGAAAAGCTTGTAATTACTGCAGATTTTTCAGTTTGGGGCCAAGATGCATGTGATGTCATCACAACACACATTCAGCCAAAGCTCCCTTAGATTCATGAGCGTCAAACATGAGTGCAGCTATTACAGAAAGTAGTGAAGTGTCTTCACTGGTAGTATTTTAAAAGAAAAATCCTGTGCTTGCAAAATCTAGTTTTCTGGGGGAAAAAATGACAGAAATCTCTGCAGGTTGCATTGCAAAATTTGAAAAACAGCTGCAGCAAAATTGGGCATATGGCCACAACAATCACAAAACAAAAATCAGTGTAATCCTGGAGGGACTGAAGATTAATGTAAAACTGTGAAATATCTATTTACAATATATCTGTGACTTTTCTCCTCAGCATCACATAGACTAATACTGCACACACTGAAAGGCTGGAAAGCCTAAATGAAAATCATTGAACTCTGCTCAGAGAGGAGAAAATCTCAGCCATTTACTGATTTAAACAATTAAATACACTGAAGGAGCTAGGAGAGAATCTCCATCATGCCGGAAATGATTCAGTGACATAGGGTGTATGGATTATGTTTGAAGCAAATGCAAATACGACCTACAGACAGATAAAACATAGAAATGTTAAAAAGCGATAACCAAAAAAGGTCACTGAGCTGTTGAATGTGAGAGAAGCAAATCTTGGTTTTGACTTGAGAATTTTGCAGATCCAAAACACTGTTCTGCTGAAGGAGGGAGCAGTAAATCTTGTCCTTCTCAAGGATCTCTAGGATCTCAAGGATTCACTGACTTGAGGGGTGAGGATCAGGTTTGGCACACATGCAATTGCATGTATGTCTTACACAATTCATGGATGCTTAAAAAACTCTGACAGATCACAAAATATCTGATATAAAATATGGATTTGTTCTTAAATCGTTCATGAACGAACCGTGCCTAGTAATAAGTGTGTGTGTGTGATTTTTTTTGTGTTTTGTTTTTTTTTTTTTAGTTTTTTTTTGGAAGTGAAGAGACACTATGGATAAACAAGAGGGAGACAAGAAACGAGGGCGGGAAGTGGGAGAGAAAACGTCTCTCTGTTACCTCACTTCTGCTAATGACCTTTAAAGATCCATTTTGGATTACGTAGGAAAGTCGTTGTGCTAAGCATGTCATGGACCCTTCACCAAACGAGGGCCTTGAAAATTATTATTGCAAGCAATATAAGATAATGGATGGCCATTATTCTCCCTGCTGTCATGTTCACGTATATTGTCCACTCTTGAAATATGATGTATCCACTGTACTTACCAACCACTTAATATCAGAAAGCGAATCTTGTGCAATGATTTATAAAAACACTGCCGTAATATGTGTTGTGGTGCAGTTATAGGAGAAATAATTAGCTCATTGGCTTTGCACTGATAGATGAGATGATAGAGTGCATTATATTATATATAGGACATGAAAAAAACAGATTTAGATTTTATAGATTGATGAAACCCTTCACAGTCTTATTTGGTAGCTATCAAAAGAAAATAAGAAACATCTGCTGTTGAACCTGGATTTTTTTCCTCATTAACAAATTAATAACAAAAGCTACTTTGCAGCAATGTGTTTTGCACCATGCAGACGATTTTCACAAATAGAAAATTTTAATTATATATTAATTGAATATAATATATATATATATATATATATATATATATATATATATATATATATATATATATATATATAATTAAATAAATATAATAATTAATTAATATATATTAATTAAAAGCCGGCTCAATAGACACAGTCTGTTTTAGATTATATTGGTGAAAAAGCAGATGTGGAGGAGATGAGAAGAGGAGGGGAAGTGAAAGAGAAGAAGAAGGGTGGGCCAGGAGAACACAAGGAGAGGAGAGCATCGTATCGGTGCCACTTTGAGAGGCGTAATAAGTGTTTAGCAGATTGAACTGATTACAGCTCTGTCACAGCTGGCCTTCCCTCACAGCGCAGTCATGAATATTACGCTGAGTTAGAAAGAGTGGCTTCGTCTTCCGGAAACTGGCTGCTTGACTGACATGCCAGCTATATTAAAGATAAGTGCCCTGTATAAATTCACCTCCCATCACTGGTGGCTTTTGGCCTCCAGTTTCTCCCTCCTAGCCAAATGTCTCCTGGCCCAGTGTGTGCTCGTCTTTAGATAGCGTCTGTTGGTTATAAAAGTGACGCACTGTCACAGACGCCGACGCTGTGAAATGGAAGCTTGCTTATGGGGAGTTAAGTTGTAGCGTGCTGATGGTGCTGCTGAGACAAAAGCAGATGGCACATTAGAAGTAAATCACCTTATTAACCTTCTCCCGTTTCTCTCTTCGCGTACACCAGCGCGTGGATGTGTCTAACTGACAGTTTGAACTGACTGAGCTATGAGCAAGTCGGTGTTTAAAACTGAGCCTACAACATGTTGTTAAGCCTGTTAAAGTCTGAGAATGAAGCATTATGGAGAAAGCAGTATTTAAATATCACTTTTTTTTTTGAAAGGTAATCCATACCCTTAATCATAACTTACATCGATAAGAGCTTTAGATATTCTCTCAACACTTCTGTCTGTTTTATCTCATTCTGATCTGTAGCACAAACGCAGGTGTTGTATTCGGAAAACACTCAGCAGAGACAAGCGTCATGGGCTTCAGACAAACGCAACAGTACCGTGGAGATGACTGTCCTCTCCAGTCCTGCTGAACATGAATAATACAGTAGATCTCCTCTGAGCACAGTATATGCTATGTGAAAGGAGAGGCATTTACAGATGAAATATATTTAAAATAATCATCATAATAAAATTCACTATGTGGAGTTCACTGGCATACACTTTTTTGTGTTTCATTTAATCAGTGCAATGCTAATCATATTAGGAGTACTGAAAATGATAAGACATGTTCTCATGCTCTTGGTTGTATTGTACTAAATGATATCAATATGAGAGAGTTTTAGGCTTATAATACTATATCGATTTATACAGACACAGTAAAATATCCTCAATCAAGTTGTTTGATGAATGCATTTTTTAATCATTTGTTATTAAATATATCACTTTGCTGATGGACTTCACAATTCCAAACCACAACATATACATACCAAAGCATTACATTTTCTCTTAAGGTTTCTCCACATTTGACCCTCTTTGACAGAATTTGAGTCAAATTTTAAAGCATATTTAAAGCTAATAAAAAAATAATTTTAAAGGTAAAAAAAATAACATAAAGTAAAGGTTCTGTGTAGAACATCTTTAAAAAGCTAGAACTATTTGCAGTGCTTAATGTTAATCTAGCTGGCGGTGTGTGTTTTATGCTAATTACAGTAGTGGAGTGCAGACAGCTGGACGACGCCACTTAACCGCTGTACAGAATAACTAGAGTAAAGCTGAAACAGTCAAACTCCAAATTACTGCCATTGACCAATTTACTACATAATCATTGCAATCAGATGCGTTCAAGTAGGTGAGCTCTCCGTACAAAGCAAGCTGGTGCAGATTTTGGAGTGCAGCAGTGTTTGTTCCACTTGACAGGGAATGTACACAGTCTGTGACAACCTGCTGCAGGAAACCAATCAGCACTTGCAATTACATACGTCTGTATGGTATAGGAGACAGCATGAAGGCACGGTGGGAAGCATTCCTACCTTACAACTCACAGGTCTGATCTTCTGTCTGGAGTTGTGTATGCTCTCGCTGTGTCCGCTTTGGTTTTCTTCAGGTTCTACAGTTTCCTCCCATCACCCCACAAACATGCTGGTAGGTGGATTGGTAACTCTAAATTGCCCCAGTTTTGAATGAGTGTATGACTATGTGTGTGTGCATGGTCTGTGATGGTCTGGCATCAACATCAAGGGTGAATTCTCACCTCGTGCCCAGTGTTTCTGGGATTGGCTCCAGATCCACCATCACCCTGACTGAGATGAAAATGAATGAATGAATTGTTGTTAAAAAGCTAATTAATTTGTAGTTGAACAGATGTTAATAGTGGGTTTTTTTTTTACTTTAGTAGTGATGTTCTAGCATTTAGAAGTGAGTTTTCTAGTGTCTAGTGCCTAGTGTTTGTATTAATGGAATCAGATCCTGATGTGTTTTCCTCTTTAGTGCAGTTCATTTAGGCAACGCAAGAAACTTCGCAAACACATTTGGGTCTAGATCAAAACACCCAGTCTGAGTCCATCTGAACGAGGTGGAATTGGTTCAATTCCATTCGTATTCTAGCACAGCTCTGTTGAAGTGAGAAAGCGATTCAATCTTGAATCGACTCAACTGCAGGAAGCGTACCTAATACGCTGAGTGTTTCGGGTTGTGGGCAGAATTTTTCTCTAGATGCGAGCTGCTAAATTGAGTTGCGAGACACAAACTGACAGAGCCGTAGAGCTGCAGAAATGCGTTCTGGATATGTGGTCCAATAAACAAAAAAGGGAAAATAAACACTTCCATGCAGTACAAAAAAAACATTTTAAAAACTAGTTATTTATTTCATTGTTATATAATAATTTCATGGCCCTGTATGCCATATGGAGGGCTTATATTTGTGATTTCAATGTTCAAAGATTTGCAAGAGTTTGTTTACCTTTTTCCATTTCTGCACTTCTGGCCGATGAACGAAATGGATTTATGAGTTTGTTTTCAGCCAGGACATCACTCAGACAGTGTTTTTTTTTCTCCTTTTGATTCATTTAATTATGTGCAGTGTGAAACTAAATCTATCCAAACAGCTAACAGATTTTAGGTTTAAAGTATACACAAAACTTAATAAACTAACAGGTTTAAAACTACCTTGAAACTAACACTGAGAACTTTTAGTGCTTGCACTTCTTATTAATAAAGTAAGTCCCTCCTGTTTCATGTCAACCTCCAAATGTCAACATCGTCTAAAACACCCCCATTGAGAGTGTTTATGGATCTTTAGATTATCATAATTTCCCTCTCATAGAGTAGCTCAAGATCACAATTACCTAAGTCACTAAATGATGTGGACTTCATTCTGTGACACACATTTAAGGCTAATTAGTAGATTAATTGTGTTTAGAAAGCTTAATTGAATTACTCTATTCTGAAGTACCCTGGAGGTAAGATGATGCAGGTATGTTGCCTTGTATTTCCACTCACTCTTTGGTGCATGGTTATGGTTTAAAACCGTATCTATCTGTCATCTCCGGGATGTGTTGTGAAACAGGGAAAAGGACATTGACTGAAATTCTTCGCTATATTAGGAGCGTAATAATGACCTCTGGTCTCCTGTACCCATCTGAATGAGTGGTACATGGGTTTCTAAATTGACTTTAAGTGGTTTTAAACTGATATGTAAGATGAATGGGCTTTGGTTGCTATAACAAATGCCAGCAGAGATTGAATTACAACTGTATCTCACCCACTCTGCCTAAAAAGAACAGAGAGAGAGAGAGAGAGAGAGAGAAATGCATCTCGACAGTGCATTAGAATTATATGAGGTTGTTTTTATTTATGAATGTAATTAATGTCTGTCCACAGTATTTGCACGCTTGTCATGCTGTGTGTGTTGTGTGCACATTATGAAAGGAAGAGGCTCTCATAATTATGTTTACATGCACAGATAAAAATCCCTGGGCCGTAATGATCAGTAATTATAAATATTTTTCTGAGTTTCTACGGTTGCAGCCGTGTTCATTGTGTGCTATGGAAGGCAGGTTGTGTAGCTTAATTATGACATTGTACATAACTAAATGTAAGCGTCTGCATGAGCCCAGCCAAACACTTCCACCGGCATAATCATGCTCAGACCTGACTCTAAAGAGCTCATTACAGTTAGCTTTCTAAAGAGCGTTTTATCAAACACAGTTACCTAATAAGCATCTTTGGTGGTGCAAATTGGCCAAAATGGTAATGAGTCTGATTAGGCCACGCTTCAATTATGACAGCTTGCTCCTAAAGAAGTCCCATCCCCCAAACACAGCAGCACCCCAAAAAGAGAGAGAGAGAGAGAGCTTGGGAATTCTGCTCAAAGCCATTGCGTGTTCATACACCCTCACACACACATACATACACACACACACACACAGCGCAAAAAAAAGGAAAGGAAAACCACTCCACCACCTCTGTGCTTCCTTTCAGCTGTGCAGTAATGAATAGAGAATTGTGCAAGCGGCAGTCCAATTTACGCACTGGGAAATTGGACGGACAGAGTGCGGGCGCACCGCTGTTTGCTTAAAATCGGCCAAGGCTAGCCAGATTAATAGCTCCCAAAAAGGTCAGCTTCTCTGTTCCATTGGCCATGATCACAGTGTCTGAAATTAAACAGTGTGCTGTAACAGAGCTTCCTCTCCGGGGGTTTACTGTTGATCACTCTTGCTAATAACACACCTATTAGACGCCTGCACGGACCGCACATAATTATCATCAGGCTTGAAGAAGACAGCGCAGCTCGTAAAGGCTGATGCAAGATGTGAATCTTTAATCATGTGGATATACAATTAATGTGTGTACCACATGTCTGTTTTTTTTCTCCTCTCTGTATTAATGTTGGTTTTAGCTTGTAATAATTTACACACAAGATGATTTCCTTCCTATTATGTAATTAGCACATTTTAGTCTGTTTCCTGTATATTGCTCACCTGTTATTAGCCATAATGAGCAAGGACACAGCTTTAGTGTCAAAGCTGCCTTAATAAGGCCATATCCATTGCCCACACAATTCGGGTCTGGCGTTTTAGCCGAGGGACTTCTGACGGCGTGTGTAATCTAAGATTTGTCAGGCGTACTGTAAAGGTAGCCTCACAGACGCTGGTAAATTAAACAAAGGGCTTTTGTCGAGAGCCAGCAAGTGGAATTCGAGCAGAGGTCCTCAGACATCCTCTAATGAAACAAGCACTAATTACGCCAGTTGCATATTTGAGAGCAAGCAAGTGAGCAAGTCATTGCTTGTTGCATCTAATTTAAAGGGTTTTTTGTCAGTATCTTGAGATGGAGTCCTAATGAACTGTTGCAGTGATCAGCCTGTATGTGATGCAAACATGTTGAAATACCAAGAAGCTGTTGTATTGAAGACTTTTGGATAAATTGTATTTCGTACATTCCTTTCACATTGCATCTGGGATCTGACAGAATGTTCAAATGAAAATATTACGAATATTACATGACTAACAAGGATCGTGCAGCTATTCCTTTAGATCACGCACCTTAATTAGTTGTAAACTTGGCCACATGATCTCTCTCTGTGTTCTACCCCGAAACAGTGGCAAGGTATGACATATGGAAGTAGTACAAGTGACATTTTTGTATTTCCCGCAGAGATAGGTTTGTCTGTGTGCTTGTGTTATTTATTGTTGTGTCACCGTGCTCACAGGCAGGCTGGAGAAGCATGAAGAGCACGGAGGAGCTGCAGTCTAAAACTAAACTGGAGATGATTCATCTTCTGCAGTCCCTTCGCTCCCATGCTCCCTCTCACTCTGTCTCTCTCTCTCCCCATCTCTCTCTCTACCCTTCTGTCCCGTTTTTTTTTTCTGACTCTACTTCTCTCCATATTTCTGTCATTTTTACTGGACTTAAATTTCTGTTGATATTTTCTCCTTTATTGTCTCATTTGGTCATCTGCCACAAATCACCCAATCATAATGTACTGTGCAATATTTTTATGACCGTTCCAAGCAGCACATTATTTTTACAGCTCTCTCATTTTGTGTGTTAGAATGACAGGAATGTGTGTATAAATATTGTCACTTAAAGGACATTTAGTACAGTCTATGTTTTCAGACCCTGTTATCCAGGTAACTAAATCTCTTTGATGTCTCACTTTAGAGACTTAAATGCTTTAAACGTTTTCAGGAAGACATCCCTGCCTTTTGACAGTAAGAGCCTTGTAATTTGTTAGACTTGTTAAATAGCTACAGCTGAATTTGCTCTTTTGTTAGTGTGTAGTGCGCTTTATAAAAAGTCATTAGAACGGGAAGCTAGAGTATTGTTCGAAATCCCTGTGGGCATACTGCAGGGGATTTTAGTCTTTCATAATATCTCTCTCTGTTCTAGTGCTAGTTATCATCCATATATATATATATATATATATATATATATATATATATATATATATATATATATTTCTTGTAGTAGTATAGTGGCAGCATAATGCATCAAAGTATGCAGATACAGGTCAAGAGATTCACTTATTGTTCACATTATACATCAGAATGGGGGAAAATGTCAGTCAGTGACTTTGACCATAGCATGGTTGTTGGTGCCAGATGGCTGGTTTAAGTATTTCAGAAACTGATGATGTTTTGGAGTTTTCATGCTCGACAGTCTCTTGAGTTTACACAGAGTATGCTAAAAACAAAAAGCATCCAGTGAGTGACAGTCATGCAGGTTCGTATGAAAGGTCAGAGGAGAATGGTCAGAATGGTTCGAGCTGTCAGGAACTCTTCACAAATATAGTGAGCAGAAAAGCATCTCAGTATGCTCAACTCATTGAATTTATTTGGATGGTTTGCAACATCAGAAGAACATTAACAGACCTGTGCACTGTATTGCTGCAACATGATTGGCTGATTGGATAATTGCAAGTGTACAGGTGTTCCTATTAAAGTGGCCTGCATATGGCAATGTTGATACTTTGAGAGGACCAAGCAACAAATTCCCAATGTAATCTTTAATAGAGTGCAGAAGGACACTCCAAACTGTTTATAGTCCACATGAAGAAATGAAAGCTCATTCTCAAATCGAGAAAAATATACATTCTTCACTCAATGCATATTACATTTGAGATAAATCTTGTGTATCTCAGATGGATTGTTGTGGGAATACCACATGTCCCATAGCAGTATGCAGGCATTAAGCATAGCTTAGTGGCTAATGCAGTGGTTTAGGAACACACATTATAATACTACAACATAATCGCACATCAAAAGCAGTCATCAGCAAACTGTGTAACATGTTGCTGTAATTTTCTCATAATCTGGAGGGTGTGATTAATTGGACTAAGAGTATTGAATCCTATGATTGTTTTGGAGTGGAGGTTTTACTGCTGATGTTAATAATAGGTTTCCTGGCATGGCTGCCATTTTGATGCTAGTTTATAGTCTTAAGCTCTTCTTAGCATTAGCTCACAGGTCTGATGGGCCACCACAGAACAGATCCTTTTGATGAAATCCTGGTAAATTAACACAATTAGTGTTGCATTATCCTGCTAATTAGGGCGTTTTTGTGTGTGTTTGTGCGTGTGGGTGTGTGCTGTTTGGGCAGGTTGCTGATAAGGTGGTGGTTGAGGACACCACTTATCTCAATGCTTATGTAGAAAAATCTATGCCGTGTCCTGGCACTGACACACCAGTTCTGGATTCAACACTGTAATTTAGCAGCAGGGGTTTTTCTGTGTAATTTAATTGAACATATCCAGTGGCATTACTTGGTGATTCTGCATCTGTCCATTATGGTAATACTTACAGAAGGCACTATTGTGTGTAATATTGGGAGTATAATATCTGCTAAATGTGGTTGTTTAAGTCATGTATGTTGTACAGTGTTTAAGATGTATACAGGACTTTGGAATTAAGAAAATTTCATAAACACTTAAATATGCTTGTCTCTTTAATGGATCTGTGTGTGTGTGTGTGTGTGTGTGTGTGTGTGTGTGTGTGGTACCATTGTGAGCTCATTGCTGTTAGGCTACAGCAATGCACCTGTGGGATAACAGCACAGACTTCCACTCACATCAGTAGTCTGCATTGTGTGTGTGTGTGTGTGTGTGTGTGTGTGTGTGTGATTGTATGTGAACCACCAGTGACATCCCATTGGTTTTTTGAGTAAATGCCTCTCTGATAATCCCATGCTGAGTCTAAGATGACAGCATATGTAACTACTTGTGTTTGCAGATGGAGTGTGGGATTAAACTTGATGGTGGCTTTTGAGCCCTGGAGGCAATAAAGAGAGAAGCTGGAAAGAGAAGAGAGTGAGGCAGTGAGAAATGGAAAGAGAGAGAGAGAGAGAGAGAGAGAGAGAGAGAGAGAGAGAGAGCAAGCTAGAGACAGAGAGAAAGAAAAGACAAGAGAGGCATGTTTTTTCCCCTTTTCCAGCCAGCAGTGCTCTAGGAGGCATCAGGCAGACAGAGAGCTGTTGTAATTCATGCCATGCTGTGGGGTTTGTGTGATGAAAGCAGCGGAGCGCTGCCTGGGAGATTGCTTTGCTGCAGTCCTCCAAGCAGATTTGAAACTGTCTGGGACTGCTTTAGATGAGAGTTGGATTATAGAGTGACCTGCGATGTCTGTGTCACCCCGGTCTGTGCAAGGTGCATTATACTGTGCTAACCAGGTGCTGGTGCCCAAATCCGCACTGCTCCTACGATACTAACTGTCAGCAGGGCCTGTGATATGTAGCCCGCACTCCAGGTGAGGTGCAGAGTAGGAAATGGAAAGTAATATTTTGTGTTGCTCTTGCTGTTTTTTTTTTTCTTTCTGTTTAAAAGCAATCATGTATTGGATCATTGATTCTGCAGAGTTTCACAAAACTGACGCCTTTGCTGATCCTGTTCTCTATGTACCTTATTTATCATGTTTCTGACATTGGTGTTTGTTTTGTTTGTGTTTTTTTGGGGTATTTAGGCTTAAAGATGCAGTGGACCCCAGAGCATGCGCAGTGGGCAGAGCAGCACTTCGACATATCCTCAACAACCCGCTCCCCAGCCCACAAAGCTGAGGCATATCGCGGACACCTGCAGAGGACCTACCAGTATGCCTGGGCCAACGATGACATCTCCGCCCTCACCGCCTCCAACCTCCTGAAGAAATATGCTGAAAAGTACTCTGGGATCCTGGAGGGTCCCAGTGAGAGAGCTCTCCTGTGCTCATATTCAGAGAGTGCCCCAGGACTCCTTAATGGACGCAAGTCCGAAAGTGAAGTTTGGCAAGAGGGCATCTACCCCATGAACTGCACCGCAGATGTGATATCTGCAAGCAAGGCTGTAGTGCCAGCTGCTTTACCATCAGCGGACAGTGCAGCCAACATTGGCAGCTCATCAGGGGTGGCAAGCAGCCTGAGTGAACCCAGCTACTCCAGTAGCAGTTGTGGGAGCCACACGCCTGCTGCCCTGCACTCGGGGATCCCTTCTCAGGAGTTTGCAAGTGGCTACAATGGCACTTACCTGCATTCCACCTATAGTGGTGGGCAAAGCACCCCAGCCTTGCCCTCCCCACATCCCTCACCTTTGCACAGCAGTGGGCTTCTTCAGCCACCTCCACCCCCTCCTCCCCCTCCTCCAACACTGGTGCCTAGCTATAATGCAGGTTCACCTAACCTCTCCAGTTACAACTACCCTCCTACAGCATATCCCCCCCAGGCTTCTGTTGCTCCAGGCTACAGCCCTGGAGGAGCCCCCGCTCCATCAGCCTACTTGCCCTCAGGCATTGCAGCTCCCACTCCACTACCCCCCTCTACCATTCCCGGCTATTCCTACCAGTCCCACAACCATGCACCTATTGCACCAACACCTTTGAATGGCAGCTCAGCCAACTCACTGAAAAGAAAAGCTTTCTACATGACAGGACAAGGAGACATGGACTCCAGTTATGGAAATTTCAGTTACAACCAACAGCGCTCAACTCAAAGTCCTATGTATAGAATGCCAGATAGCAACCTTGCTGACTCAAGCAGAGGGAATGGATTTGACAGAAATGCTGACACCACGTCTTTGCCATTTAAGCCTACAAAGCAGCCAATGTCCTCAGATCAACAGCGTAAATTCAGCAGCCAGTCTGGCAGAGCTATCACCCCTCCATCCTACGGTGCATCCAAAGGTTCCATGGGGTCAGTGCGATCAGGCGAGTCTTTTGGGAAGTTCAGTTCACCGGTTTTGAATGAGCACAATGAGGAGCACAGGCAGCACTTGCCACATTCCATTGGCACAGTTCCCTCAAGTGGCCACCCGGCTGAAGAGCAGCTGAAAAATAGTGACTCCAGTCTCGTGGAGATGGTCACTACTGAGGTCCTCCAGCAAATGCCCCCTGTTGACTGGAGTGACATTGTAGGGTTGGAGCTAGTCAAGGCTACAATTAAAGAGGAGGTTTTGTGGCCCATCCTGAGGCCAGACATGTTCAGTGGCCTGGCACCGTTACCACGCAGCATCCTTTTCTTCGGACCTCAAGGCACTGGGCGGACATTGTTGGCACGCTGTGTGGCTAGCCAGCTGGGTGCTGCGTTCCTTCAACTCAGTGGATCAGCACTAGTTAGTAAGTGGCTGGGGGAGGGCGAGAAGGTGGTACAGGCTTCATTTCTTGTAGCTCGCTGCCGGCAACCTTCAGTAATATTTGTTAGTGATGTAGATCTCTTACTGTCACCACAGCTAAGTGAGGAAAGCCCAGTAAATCGTATCAAGAGTGAACTTCTCCTACAACTGGATGGAGTGCTCAGCTCAACAGAGGATCATGTCTTGGTCATCTGCTCCACAAGCAAGCCTGAGGAAATAGATGAAGCTCTGCGTAGATACTTTGTCAAGAGGCTGCTCATCCCACTCCCAGACACCTCGGCACGGCACCAGCTCATCAGCCAGGTGCTCTCCCAGCACAACTACTGCCTCAGTGACAAAGAGGTGGCACTGCTTGTCCAGCGGACAGAGGGATTCTCGGGGTTGGACCTGGTTCGTCTTTGCCAGGAAGCCATTGTTGGACCCTTGCACAGCATGCCTGGCACAGAACTGTCTGGAATCATACCAGGGCAGATGAGGCCACTATCTTACCAAGACTTTGAAAATGTCTTTTGCAAAATCCAACCCAGCATATCACAGAAAGAACTAGACACATACACTGAGTGGAACAAAATGTTTGGCTGTAGTCAGTGAAATGGGCGGTTAAGGGGTCCATATAGGGTTACTTCTCCTGTAAGGAGAGGATACAATTCAGAATTCTTTGGGTGAAAATTACAATGTTGAAGGGTGGGTATTACTAATGACCCTTAAATAACATCTGGAATGACACTCTGAAAGACCTGATTGATGCATAGTCAATATAGGCCCTTTGCACATAGTCTAACAGAAAGTCCACAATTTGGCTCAACACTGCTGAAGCTGAGCGTCACTTGCTGAAGTGCACTGTCACTGAAATCACCACAAAGACAAACTCCATTGTGTATATATATATACATATATATATATATCATTCTGCTGTTTTCGAGATTCTGTTGCTATTAAGTGCCTAAAGTGGTGCTTTATTATTTTGTATTTTGGTTGGTTTGCCTCACAATCTACATTGGTGGCATGTGCTAATATAAAAAGCTTTAACCTGAGACTAAAAAGAACAAAACAACCATATTCCTCAACTGAGTCTGATCTGTAGGCCCTTTGTGGGCATAAGAAGTTCTTGTGACATTTATAATCTGGGCCCTAATTTATGGACTTTGTTTGCTTTTGATTTTCTTCAAAAACTCAGGAACGTGATTGTGATTTGTACAGTACCTCAAAAGATTGTGTCAAAGCACTACATATTGGGTTTGGATTTTGATTTGCATTGAGCTAAAAGTCTCACCTCAACTGATTAAAACATGGATATGACTATGAATGTAACCAGATCATTTCTGGACTATTTGGGGAAAAATATGTTTATCCTTTTTTTCCCCTTTTTTTGTCAATTATTGAAGTTAAAATTAAATATTAATTCCATAGTGAGTACCTTGAAACAGAGGGATGAACGATGAAGAATTCTGAATTGTGACAGTCTTGAATACAGCACCCTGTTCCCGTGCATAGCACAATACTCACTCTATAGTGCATATGTAATCAAAGTTCAATTCTAAGCCTTAGCTACAAAAGAGAAGTTGCAGGGGACCACACAGTTTGCGTTTTGTGAAATTGGGTACGTAATCAATGAAGAGAAAAGACAGACTCATTGCAGTGAACCAAAACTTTTACACAGACCACCACATATTATATTTAAGGGATAAAACACTGGTTATTTGTAAGTATTGTTTTTAACCCTGTTCTGCTGCTGTGTGTCATTCATGTAACAATCCTGAAGGATCATGTGTAACCTGTGTTCTTTTCTACCTCAGTTCATCACTGTTTTCTTTCAAAGCAAAAATTAAAGAGGCTAGCTTGACGTCCTAAACTCTCTAGGCTCACTCACCGAGAAGAAAGCCTGCTTATAGAACTAGCTGCTCAAAAGAATTAAGTGCGCCTGACACTGTCTGTGCAGTTCTTCTTCTCACAATATATAGTGCAGCCTCCCTCCATATACATGCTCCATGGGTTTTGTGTTGCACTCAGAGGGCACGATTCTCCAGTCATTGCACTCCCCTTTTGGTGTTCCTGTATCATATTGCTGGCAGCTTTTTTCTTTACCAACGTTCAATGCTAGTCACATGACCGGGTAGTACCAATGGGGACACTGGAGACAAGCTTGCACCTGTGTTTACAGCACATGAGGAAAAGTCAAAGAAGGCCTTGTGTTGAATGTATGTTTGTGTTTGTTTATTTACTCGCCCCCCAACGACCACCCCCACCACTTCCCCCCCACCTTTTATCCTGTGAGCATTTCATGTTTGCCATTTTGTGAAGCACTAGTGAGTGGAGTGGTGCAGGACTGCCTATGTACAGCACTGAAGGAGATGCTCAAAGGGTCGCTGTCTTGTTTCATTTTCTCCTCACTGTTTATCCTAGGCCCTTATTGCATACATAGGCTCTCTGCAATGCGATTGAGGATGTCATGTATTCTTGGGTGTTGGCATAGTCCCTTTTTACTTCAACACTGCAATGTTTTCCTGTCAGAGGTGCTTAGTGGCTGGAGCTAACATTTCCTCCACTACATGTACATGTGATTTATCCATGCGCAAATACTCATGCATTTTATGATAGGCATCTAGTTTGTATTTAGCAGCTGTAAAATACCATTTATTTTACCATTCTGCATTAATAATGTGATCAAGAGGAAACTTACTAAGATGTCAAGCATGTTTGGTGTCTGTCCAGTAGAACACCTTCAGATTTGGTCTGGTTCTGTTACTATAGTAAATGTTAACATTTTAATTTATCAAATGCACTTTTGGTTTAATGTTTATCATTTGAAAGCATCGTTTTTGCACCAAAGCAAATAGAACCAATTTACTTCAACAGACATATCCAAAATGAAAGCCTATGCGCAACTTATTTATAAAACATAGCATACAATAGCAATTCCCTGTTCTAGTCTAGTGGTGTAGTTTCCACATTTATTTCAACATCCTGAATAATAAAGTACTGTGAGTACTTAAGCCAAATTGCACTGATGCTCAGAGCCACACTTACATGTTGCGAATAATTCTTTTGTATCATTATTATTACTGTTTAGCTGTGGGAATGATCCACCAGCATTCACTTCTGCAACATCCCTCTGAAATCTGGACAGATCCTTTGTGACTTGGAGGTTATTGTGGAAGCCCCTGATTACTGCTGATTACAAAAGCATTAAGTTTAAGACTACGTTAGTGAAAAATACAGTGAAAAGGTTTAAAGCACACCTTTTCTCAATCATCTCGAATCATTTGGATTTGCCTTTTTTTTTTCGATCCCTCTAATTGTTTTTCGTCCTGCATTCTTCTGCACTCTTCTAGTTGTTGCTGTCATATCAATTTTCTATTTCAGACATTGATCTCTAAGACCATTTCTACCTCACACATGTAGTACCTATGTTCTGTCTTTTTTGAATGTCATGCATTTGTATAAAAGGAAAAAAAGGAAAAAAGTATATAAATGTGGAAAAAAGCTTGTCCTTGAACTTGAGCAGTCTACCTCAGAAAGACTGTCCCTACACTGAGCAGTTTAGTAGTTGGGCAAATGATGAGACACACTAGAGAGTGTTAAGGTAAAGATATTGCACACAAGTTGTAACTTTGAAACACTTTGAAATCTACTTACAAAAAAAGACAAAACAAAACAAAAAAAACCCCACAATGGGTAAAGGATATTGTGGGCTGTATAGGTCTTCTTCAAGGTCTCTAAAATGCAGATTCAGTTTTTGGATTATAATAAAATCGCTTTACTCCTTTGTGAAATGTAGTGTGCATGTGAATGTGTGTATGTCTGTGTGTGGGGTGTGTGTGTGTGTGTGTGTGTGTGTGTGTGTGTGTGTGTGTGTGCACTTATCATTAAGTGTATAAGTGTGCACTTTTATATATGAAAATTCTATATGAAATGTAGTTACATTTCATATCTTGTATTTGTACATGAGCTACACTCGCACATATGTGTACTTAATGTACATTGTTGATATAACATTTTGGAAAACACCACATAACGTTTCTATGTGTGTGTATGTACAGTATTGCCATAACTGCAGTCGACGTAAATGTATTTTCATGTATTCATAGGGGCAAAGGATAATAAAAGATCATTAACATGTTTTTGAAATTCCAGTGTATGTGTTGTTGTTTTTTTTTGCCTGCTGCGTACCTGAGTCATAAAAATACTACCAAATACGTCACACATTAGAACCTTGTGGCTATATCATTATTAATCATTTGTTGTGTGAGAAATTATCTCAATGTAAAGTTGGGATAAGAGAGAAGGAATTCTTGAGAAAGACCTATACACTGCACAATAAAGATTTATCATTATTTTTCCCTAACATATCTTAAATTAAAAGTCATTCACATCTCTCCCTCTGATTACCGCTTACATGCATGTACTGTTGTAAAGTCTTTCATTTGTAAGGAACATGGAGTTGCAGCAAACTAATCAATGATGGAGACATTCCAATAACTGTGTGTCCTGGTGTTCCTCTAATACCACAACAATTTGCCAACAATCATTATCTTTCATTTATTAATAAACCTCATGTCATATGTTTTATTCTTTTATAGTCACATTTAATATTGTAGAACATTCAAGTTAGTTATTGATGTCACATATGTTCTAACAGTTATAAACAGTCATTCCCTTACCACCCTCACTTTCTTCCTCGGTCTTGGAGTGGATAAGACAAAAGAAAAAATGCACAGCTTGTCTTGTTTCTGAGAAACCACAAAACCATCCGTCCTGAAGACCCTTGCTGGAAAAGTTCCAGCTTGAACTCTGACTGTTACAAAGCACTGACACTGGAGACTCCTTCCAAAAATGTTAAATAAACTGACAGAAAAACAGTAAGCCATTTTACAAAATTGATTTATGTCGACTGTCTGCCATACAAATCCCTGTTATAATTAGTTACTATAGAAATATAACACATTACAAGTGCATGTGCAGCCTTGTAGCCAGACTAATCATCTTCTGACCAATCAGAATCAAGCATTCAACTGTGCGTGGTATAAAAATATTAAAGGAACAAAACTGCTACTGCATTTCTAATGACTTCTTCCTGTCAGTAGTGTAAATCAAAGATTGCTACACATAATCAAGCTCTATTAAATGATGTCCACACCCAGGGGCTATTTATAGATGGCAGATTGTCAGCTACAGTTGTTCAGTTGAACATTCTGTATTAAAATAGACGTTTTGGTCTTTACCCTTGCTGTAATGGTCAAATAATATGACAGTGAACTCAAAGGTCAAGGTTTTAGCCTAGCTGTTAATATGAGAGGCATTTAACCCTTAGTTATTTGGTGTAGTGGGTTGATTGGTATATGGAAGCATCAATTATCTAAATTATCTATCAGTACGTACACCAGTATCTCAGTACTGGAGTTCTCATATAGACCATCTTGAAATGTGATATACTGTATGTGTGTGATTTAAAGTTACAATGCAGATCCTTCCAAAGTGCTAGCTGCAGCTTGCTGACCCATGAGAAAGAATAAAAGCTTTAAAATTGGAGACTGAAAAAAAAAAAAATTACAACAAATATGTATCAACATATTTTTCCTTAAACTCAGTGAACATGTTCAGAACATCTCACTAAGAATCATCTTGAAAGGTGACTGTGATCGATTTCCCCGAATTTAATGCATGCTATAAGTCCAATAGTTTTATCGCTGTCTTGTTGGGTTTTTTTACTTCCTTCTTTCATTTTGTTATAATAAGACATTAATGCTTTCGATTTTCCACATTGAAGGCATAATTATGTAGTAGATGCTTTGTGCGTAGGTTGCTGCTGTACAATTAACACTAGGGAACTAGGTGCATTTGGAGCCTGTCGCTGTTTCATTTGTGATCGGCTGTGTGTCATTTCCACAGTCGTGCACATTAAAAGAAGCCTCTCCTAATGGATGCAATTCAGCAGGGTTCCCCTCAGAGACACCGCCAACACGCTCCAGCACAATCACAAACACAAAGGTTATCAGAGCTGCAGATGAAGAGATGACGATGGGAGATGTTTTTTTTCTTCCTTTAGTCAAGATGTCATTTCAGCCTGTCCTTTGCTATCTCCTCAAGCACTTACAGTAAGTTTATACTGTGTATTAAGGGATTATAGATCTCACATAAACACACCATTTTGAAGTTTGCTAAATATTTGTGATACACAACCATGTTTTTTTTTTTTTTTTTTTATTACAGCTTTTTATTTCTAATACAAGGACGACTGGCTCGGTGGTTAATAAACTGTAAATAATTACTGATCTGCTGCTGAGAGCTTCATGTCTGAACCTTTTCTTCTGCATTGGTCACTCTTCCTGTGCTGAATCATTCACTGACTGATTTTTACCTTTTGATGAAAAGCATTTCAGAGCATGAAAAAAGACTCTCAAATGTTGCATTTCCTTGAGCATCCCTTAAATGATATCACAGCACATGTGACATGATTCCAAATGCATTTTCTCTCATTAGATGTTACATTTAAATCGGCTAGCGCAGAGTTTAATGAAATATTTCAACGTGTTTGGTGAAGCAGTTGTGATCTGTTTAAAATGAGATTATTATTTGGTTCACTATGTTAATGGAGTGAGACAGTGTGATCCATGTCCCCAGCTCCACTCTTAGGCTACAGCAATTCTTATAGCAGTAGGTGTATTCAGAATATCTATCTATCTATCTATCTATCTATCTATCTATCTATCTATCTATCTATCTATCTATCTATCTATCTATCTATCTATCTATCTATCTACCTATCTATCTATATATATATATATATAGATAGATAGATAGATAGATAGATATTTATATATATATATATATATATATATATATATATATATATATATATATATATATAGAGAGAGAGAGAGAGAGAGAGAGAGAGAGAGAGAGAGAGAGAGAGACAGAGGCTGTAACCTTTATGATATATGCATATTATGTATTCTTTCATCTTTCCCTTATATTAATCGGTACCATCAAACAGTTCATTTAAACATATATTAAGATGTTTCATCAATTCTGTTAATTTTAAGGGTAAATAGTGCTTTGAGTTCATTTCATCAAAAATGTAAAGCATTTAATCTATATTAAAATGTATTTATTCCAAATATGTTTGTTACTGGTGGTGTAGAAACAACTTAAAATCCATTTCCTTAAA